>CAUYTI010073531.1:0-12380 GCA_963575145.1 Galago senegalensis | reverse complement strand
TCACAAAAAGATTAGAGTCTTGGCTCGGCACCTATAGCTCAACCAGCTAAGGCGCCAGCCACGTACACCTAAGGTGGCGGGTTCAAATCCCCAGCCCGGGCCTGCCAAACAACAATGATGGCTGCAACCAAAAAATAGCCGGGTGTTGTGGTCCCAGCTACTTGGGAGGTGGAGGCAAGAGACTCGCTTGAGCCCAGGAGTTGGAGGTTGCTGTGAGCTGTAATGCCATGGCACTCTACCCAGGGGGACAGCTTGAGGCTCTGTCTCAAAAAAAAAAAAAAAAAAAGTCTTCAATTCAAATCAACAACCCACCTTACAATCCTGGAAAATGAAAAAGAAAACTAAAACCAAAATTAAAACAAGCATAAGGAGAAAATAGTGAAATAGAGAATAAGAAAAACAACAGTAAAAACTTATTAAAACCAAAATCTGATTCTTTGAAAAGACTGATAAAACTGACAAACCTGTCCTTAGATTAACATAACAATATTATCTCAATAGATGCAGAAAGGGATCTGGCAAAATCTGAGACCCTTTTATGATAGCAGTACTCAACAAGACAGTAACAGAATGGAACTTCCTCAGTCTAGTAAAGAGCATCTACTAAAAACTAACAGCTGGTCAGGGACAGTGACTCATGCCTGTCATCCTAGCATTCTGGGAGACTAAACCTGGAAGACTGCTTGAGCTCAGTAAGTTGAGGCCAGCCAGAGAAAGACTTAGATCCCACCTCTACTAAAAGTAGAAAACCTGGCTGGCATATGTCTGTACTCCTAGCAACTCAAGAATAATACAATTCTATTCAATAATACTCTGGAGGTGCTAGCTGAGGCAATTTGGTAACAAGGACAAGGTATTGAGATTATAAAAAAATAAAAGTATCTCTATTCACAAAAGGCACAATCCGATGTATGAAAATCTTATGAATTAACAAGAGAGGCATTAGGATTAACAACCAAGTTCAGCAAGAAGGCAGGATATAGAATCTATACACAAAAAAATCAACTATATTTCCATGTGCAAGCAAAATCTGAACATGAAATTTAAAAAACAATTCCACGTAGAACAGCATCAAAAATAATAAAATAATAAGGAATAAACTTAACAAAATAAGTCTAAGCCAAACCTACAAAACATCTTTAAAAATTGTGAAGACCTAGTAAAGACATCCCATGTTCATGTAGAAGACTTCATATTGTTAAGACGGCAATTAACACAGTTAATCTACAGATTCAACATAGTCTATGAAAATCCAGAATTTGGTACACTTTAAATGAATAAATTACATGTATGTAGATTGTATCTCAGTAAAGCCATTAAAAATATTTTTTAAACAAACAAATAAAGCTTCTTTCCTCTTCTTTTTCCTCTTCCTTTCCTGAAAATTCATAAAGTTCCCAAGTAGTATTAGGCAAGGCAGGAGCCACACTAGGGGCAGAAGGAGAAGTTGCAGCAGCCAGAGGATGGCAGAGCCCTCAGCTGAGTGAGAGGTGTATCCATAAAGGAGGCAACATGGCATCAAAGCCCAGAGAAAGGGGAAGTCTGTTCACCACCAAGCTCGCCAAGTATAGAAGCTGGAGCCTAAGCAGGGAAGGCAGAAATCTCTGCAAAGGGGAGAGAGCCCAAACAGAAGGTGTCACGCAGAAGAGACCCACAGCCTGTTGTGTCAGGAATGTGTAGGATGATGCAGACAATCACACCAGTGTGGGCCACAGGGGTAGAGAAAGGCAATTTCCTGGAGGATGTCTGAGCACCAGCAGGGCTGGAAGGCATCCCAAGAAGAGCTACACAGCTCTGTATGTCAGAATTCTAAGGACCTGATAAGGCACCCACCTGAAGGACAAGGAAGAAGGGAGTGGGCTGTACCCTGACTAAGGTTTATGAGTATGTGGAAGGTAAGGAGGATGTCCACACACAAGGCTTCCCTGTGTAGGGGGTAAAATCTTTATTTTTTTTTTAATCCATGCTAAGGCAAGCATTTAATAGAGAACATATCATACATACTGTGAAACATAATACATTTATAAACAATTAATTTAAACATGTTTAATGGTAATTTTTTTTTATTATTATTATTGTTGGGGATTCATTGAGGATACAAAGAACCAGGTTACAGATTGCATTTGTTAGGTAATATCCCTCTTTCCATGGGACTGAGAGTAAAGGGCAAACCTGGAGAGGAAGCTGCAGCCGCAGGAGGGCACCCAGAGGAGGGCTGCCTGGGGCCAGCAGCGATAGCCCAAGGGAGGTGAGGAGTGCATTTAACAGAAAGCAGCCAGCCAAGGGAGGGCAGGATGCCAGTGGGGGGAGCAGTCATAGGGTATGAGCGCTTCAGAGATTGGGAAGCACCTGAGTAAGAGAGCTATCCAGCAGGAGATACAGAGTGTGGCTCAAGAAAGAAGCAAAAACATCAGCCCCACAGCATGGGCTGGTGGAGCCTGAGTTGAGGAAGGACCACGCAGCCAGCAAAGAATGCCCACACCTGCCTCAGGGGAAGAGGGTATCCAGCTGGAAAATGATGGAAAGACTGAGAAACTGGTACATCCTCCAGACCAAAAGTTCATTATAATGTAAATTCAGTAAACTGGATATTTTTCCTATAGAGAGCATTAGAAAATAGCAAAATTTTAAAGAGGCCTGAGGATCAGATGGTAGTATCACATCAGTGTTTCTCTGGTGATTTTATGTTATATAATAATTATGTAGGTCAGGAGCTATGGCTCATGCCTATAATTCCACACTTTGGGAGGCTTGGGGGGAGCATCACTTGAGCCCAAGAATTCAAGACTGGTCTGTGTAACATGGTAACACCCAGTCTACAGAAAAATTAGTTGGGGTGGTGGCACAGGCCTGTAGCCCCAGGTACTCAGGAGTCTGAGGTGGGAGGATCACTTGAGCCCCAGAGTTGGAGGTTGCAGTGAGCTGTGACCACACTGTACCCTGCCTGGGAGACACAGCAAGACCTTGTCACCAAAAACACACACACACACACTATATATATATACATACATATATGTATATATATGTATGTGTGTGTATATATATATATATATATATACATATGTATATATATATAATCATATAAAAGAATGTTCTTATTTCTAGGAACATAACATTTAGGACACTGGGGCATCATGCCAATACTTACACTCAAATGGTTCAGGATAGCCAAATATTATTAATTTTAAAGTGGTATTTTTAAACTTCAAATGAGAGTGACAAAAATGAAGGATATATTTCACTTTAAGAGAAAGTGAAATAAGAGAAATGATTTAGTGAAATATTCAACATAAGCAGAACACATCAAACATGTACAGACATGTCTCTGAAGAAAACTAATGCAAGGAAATCAGACAAATACTAAACGCTAGAGTAAAAGAAAATTTTCTTGAAATATAAGATGCAAATGGCATATGAAAGTGAACACCATATGTCCAAGAAATTAACTCATAATGACCAACACCAAAACATATCTAGCAAAACTACTGTATGTAAACAAAGTGAAAAAAATCCTTTGAATATCCATAAAGAGCAAGTGCATTATACTAGAAAGATAGTGGACTGAGATCAGACTTTCAACATCAGTGCTTCATGCCAAACAAAAACTAGTACTTATCTTTAAGATGCTCAAAGAAAGAAGAAGTTAGTCAAGGATTTTATAGCCAGGCACTATGACTTTCAAGTGTAAAGGCCCCTTCTAGACTAACATCACAATGTTAGTGAAATATTATTTCCTTGAGCCCGTCCTGAAGTTCTACTATGGAACAAGCTGAAACATAGAGAGCCAGTATAGGAAATGCAATAAGCCTGTGAGTACACAGACAGAACCATGATAAAGTAAGAGTTCAACAAAAACAGTGTGTAATAGCTATGTGCTCTCAAGGTAGGTAATGATATTAGTTTGTATCAGTTTGTTGCAGCTTTCACAACAAAGTAACAGAGTCTATTGACAACCAGGTGTAACAGTGTTGGTTTCTTCTGAAGCTTCTCTTCTTGGTTTGCAGAAAGCCTGCCCATCTTTCCTTCTTTGTATCTTCACCTCTGTGTGTGTGTTTCTGTTTTGTGTCCTAATTTTCTCTCCTTATAAAGAAGGATACTAGTTCTACAGGATTAGGACCCACTAAGATTATATAACTTAACCTTAATTACCTTTTTAAAGACCCTGTCTCCAAATTCCGTCACATTCTGAGCTACTAAGTGTCATGACTTCAATATATGAATTTGGGGGAACACAATTCAGCCCATAATTTACCTCAAGTTTTAAAAATGGCAAGACAGATCATGGAAAGAGCATATGCAAAAAAATTAACTATTTTTGGTAATTATGACAATAGGTATATTGACATTGTTCTTCTGAGACTACTACAATTATAGAGCTTTTCTACAATATTCTCCTCCATATACTTGACAACCAATATCTTCAATGCAGAAAAAAAATTTAAATTAGAGCAGGTCATATAAATGTCTTAACACAATAACTAAGAAAATGCCATGAAGGCTTATGTTAACCAGTTTGATGAAAATATTTCAAATTATATATAAAACCAGCACATTATACCCCATGACTACATTAATGTACACAGTGATGATTTAATTAAAAAAAAAAAAACAAAAAAACAAAGAACAGGTCAAGATAGACACCATCCTCCCTCCTTTTTCTCCTCACCATCCTCGCTTTTCTTCTCATTTTCCTTTGCTCGGTTCCCCCCACCTCCTCAACCACCAAACACTGGCTTTCCCAAAGACTCATTTCACAAAGATATTTTGTGTCTGAACTCACTTAATTTATACCTAAATCCAGTCTTATGGCTTTTAATTCTATTTCCTACCAGTGATAAATTTATAACTCTAACCTAGCTTCTCTCATATTCACTTCTTCTTTATCTAGATGTCTAATGGCATCTCAAACAACTATGCCCCTAATTGATTTACTTTCCTTCTTTCTTTTTCTTAATGTTCAGGGCAGCTTTACTGAAACGGGAGGGTGACCCACCTGGGCAGTACAAAGGTGGCATCAGCACCTGAGGGATGTCAGTGACCCTTTTTATATGGGGCCACAGTGGTTGGGCACATTCCACAGACTGCCTGTCAAGTTAAGATCTTTTGGTGCATACTTCTGGTCCTAGAGGATTTTGCCCCAAATGTCATTCAAATGAGATACTACTGAAACTGGTGGCCCTCTAAGTCAACAAAACCTGCTTCCATCTGACCTACATGTCAGACTTCAATATGGGCTCAACTTCATCACACCAAGATGGCCTTAAGTAATTCACTCTCTAACACAGGTAAGTAAATTAATTCTAATAATATCGAAGAAACATCCCCTAGACTTCCTAATCAATTTCTTAATCCTCCTCCCCAAACTTACTACTTCTAAGTCTTCCCCGTCTAAGTAAATGACAACCCCACAGTTCAGTTGTTCAGGCTGACATTCACGGTTCACTGGCTCCTTTCCTCTTACTCCCTCAGCCCACATTCAGAGTGACAGGGAATCCTACTGGCTCTATCTCCAAAATTCATCCAAAAGCTGACTCCTTAGAGTTTTATTTTAATATGCGTTATCAAAAGTCCAATCAAGTTCTAATATCTAACAATACTTTCTAATGCGACTTGCCTCCTCTAAACTATCATCATCCTTCACTGAAATAACTGCAACAACTTCCTAAGAAGGCTCCCTAGGTACACATTTGTCCCTATTTTTTAACACAGCAACCAGAGAAATTCTTTTAAAATTGCCCCAGAACTTCTGACCCTAATTTTTCTGACCAAAAAATTTTTCCATCAATTACAGAGTAGAAAATACAAAACAATGCGGATTGCTTGTTCCATGTTTTGATTGCCCTCTAAAACCAGTGTGCTTTTATTTAATACCCAAAGACCCTCAGATAGATGCTTTCTGCATTATGTACAGAATGTATAAGTGGTTATTTGTGAGAAAATCAGTTTGGTTAGAGCTGGCGTCCTCAAACTACGGCCCATGGGCCACATGCAGCCCACCTAGGACATTTATCCGGCCCGCCAGGTATTTTTGCCACCACTGCCTGTCCTGCTTAGCAGCCTACTCATCCCGGGGTCCACAGTCCAGGCCACCAATGGTCTGAGGGACAGGGAACTGGCCCCTATTTAAAAAGTTTGAGGAACCCTGGTTTAGCGTATACCCCTCCACACAAGTACTGAATACCCTCCAAAGTGATTTTTATTTATTTTATTTTTGTGTGTGTGTTTGTCAAAGTGATTTTTAATGATGAAGTTGTTTTATACTTTTCTCTTATCAGTGAGGCCTTTATTATAAGATGATAAAATATAAAAACCATTATGTTATCATTTGCTTAAATAAAAGAGAGAACATAAAGCTAAATTTTGAAATACCTTGCAATGGATACTAACTGCTTGCCACATGAGGTTATATGACAATCAGAAAGTATCTACTAATAATTATACATATCAAAACTTTGTTAAAATCTGACTTGCAAGGTTATGTGGAAAAATCCCCTTATAAATAAGACTTTGTTATATATCTAAGAATTCACAGTTGCATACCAGAATTCTGCAAAATCTTCAAAGAACAGATTGTATCTATATTGCAAAAATCTATTCTATAACCAACCCTATCCAATTCCTTGTACATCCTTTGGTATCTCCCTGATACCAAAGCAAGGAAAGAACACAACAAAAAAATAAAATATAGACCAATATCATTCATGAATATAGACACAGTCTTGAAAGAATAGTCCTACTCTTCATATGGAATTAGAAAAAAAAAGTCAATGCAATTCTACATAATAAGAAAAAACCTGGAGACATTACCAGACTTCAGGCTATAGCACAAGTCTACAGTGATGAAAATATCATGGTATTGGCATAAAAATAGAGATTTATCCTGTAAAACAGAACAGAGAATCCGGAGATGAAACCAGCCTCATGTTGCCACCTGACCTTGACAAAGTAAATAAGCATACACTGGGGAAAAGAATACCTATTCAACATTAGTCATAGTAAAGCATCACAAGAATGGAGAAGCAAGAATCCTATGTACTCAATTCTCCTACGAGGACAGTTGATGGCTCATATGAGAATTGAATGGAGGGGGGTGGGGAAAGGGGAAAGCAGAGAGAGGGAAGGAGGGAGGGGGCTGGGGGCAGAACACAATCATAAGAGGGACTTTACCTAACAAATGCAATCAAGGTAAGCTGGTTCTTTGTACTCTCAATGAATCTCCAACAATAAAGAAAAAAAAAGAATACCTGTTCAATAAACAGTTTTGGAAGAACCTGGTTAGCCACATGTAAAAGATTAAAACAGGACTGCACCTTTCACCACGCACAAAAGTTAACTTTTTTTTTTAAGTTAACTTACGATGGATAAAAAATTTAAACCTAAGACATAAAAATCCTAGAGTAAAGTATGGGAAAAACTTTTAAAATTGGCCCACAAGAAGAATTTATAAAGACCCCACTGGCAATCTCAGCAACAAGAAAAATAAACACATAGGACATGGTCAAGTTAAAAAGTTTCTGCACAGGGTGGCACATGTGGCTCAAAGGAGTAGGGCGCTGGCTCCATATACCAGAGGTAGCGAGTTCAAACCCAGCCCAGCCAAAAATTGCAAAAAAAAAAAAAAAAAAGGTTTATGCACAGCTAAGGACACAAACAACAAACCAAAGAGAAAAACTACAGGATGGGAGAAGATATTTGAATACTACATATCTGAAAAAGGCAAATTTCCAGAATCTATAAAGAACTCCAGCAAATTAGCAAGAAAAGATCAAACAATCCCATTAAAAACTGGTAAAGAGATATGAAGATAAACTTTTCCCAGGATGATAGACTAATGGCCAACAAACACATGAAAAATGTTCATCATCTTTAATCATTAGAGAAATGCAAATCAAAGCCACATTGAGATATCACCTAACCTCAGTGAAAATGGCCCATGTCATAAGGCCCCAAAGCAACAGATGCTGGTGTGGATGCAGAAAGAAAGGAGCACTCATACACTGTGGGTGGGACTGCAAGCCAGTTCAAGCCCAGGGGAAAAGCAGTATGGAGAATCCTTGAAGATCTAATAGTAGACCTACCATTTGATACTGCAATCCCACTTATGGGGTATTTACCCAAAGGAAGAAAAGACATTTTATCATAAAACACTACACTTGAATGTTTACAGCAGCACAATTTACAATCACAAAGTCATGGAAACACCCAAGTGTCCTTCAACACATGAATGAATTAATAAGTTACGATATATGTATACTATGGAATATTACTCAGTCTAAAAAGATGGGGATCTTATATCTTTTTTAATAACCTGGACGGAACTGAAGACTATTCCCCTAAGCAAAGCATCACAAGAAAGGAAAAACAGGCATCACCTGTACTATGTACTAAACTGGAGCTAGTAGACCAGCACTGAATGCTCACATGTGAAAATAATGTGATGAAGTACAAACTGCAGGAAAAAGGGTAGAGGTGGGTAAATTCCCACCTACCAGGAACATATCATGGGTATACACAAAATTCCTGGGTAAAGGGAACAACTGCAACTCAGACTTTAACCTTACAAAAGCAAACTATATACCAAATCCTATGTACCCCATAATAATCTGAACCAAAAAAATTTTTCAAAAAATTCATAATCCCGTTCAATAAAATAGAATAGAACTCACAGAAAGAAAATTACTTCACAGAAAGAAAATTACCTAGCGTCCTCATGACCAACAGGTCAAAATCACTTGGGACAAGCTCTATAGAATATATAGTTTGATGATAATATTTGAAGGGAGAATACATATATTTCATTAATTTCAAGGTTCATATGTTAACATGATACCTACATTAGGCTCAGAATCATAAAGAATATCATGTGATTATTACCATTAAAGGAAGCTGCATATAACTCAAGGCAACACATACAACTACCATATTACTATACAAGACTAAATAATCTGAACCCCCCTCATCATTTAAACAAATGCCAACTAACTGTTAATATTCTATGCACCTTAAAAATTTCACTGTAGCCCTCTCTTCACTTACAGGACATCACTTTGCCACCTACTTGGTTAAGAAAACTGAGACAATATGTGAATAATTCCACTTTTTTTCTGTCAAACACAGTATGATCATTTGCATTCTTTCCTCCATCCCTACATTCTCTACATTTCTAGAAAACACTTTTTTTTTTGGAAACAGAGTCTTGCTCTGTTGTTGTCCAAGTTAGAGTGCATTGGCATGGTCACAGCAACCTGTAACTCCTGGACTCAAGCGATCCTCTTCCTCAGCCTCCTAAGAAGCTGGGACTACAGAAGCATGCCACATGCCCAGCTGACATTTTAGATATTTTGTAGAGACATAAGATAGGGTATCATTATACTGCTCAGGTTAGTCTCAAACTCATCTTAAGTGATCCTCCCCCTTCAGTTTCTCAAAGTGCTAAGATTATAGGAGTAAGCCACTGCACACAGCCAAGAAAACTTTTTAAGATTATTTTACCAAAAAAATTTTGCTGATGTTTGTCATGGAAGTAATTATACTTTTAATATTTACAAACTGAGAAAATCTATTACCATTAGATTTATAGTCAGGCTCTAATAACAATAAGAGTTGGAACTTTGAAAACTTACCAAAATATTTTTTGACTTAATGCCCAAAATTTAGAGGTATTTTCTTTTAAAAGTTCTGACTTTGTACTGTATTGTCTATTATGATATTCAGGATATATTCTGTATCACATGAGTACTTAATATAGACCAAGGTGACAGGGTTACTGTTCATTTTTACTATTGTTATAAAAAAAAAAAAAAGAGCCACATGACAAATTACTGAGCTTGTCATGCTGGTCAGGACAGTATTTGCTCCTTTCTGAATGGAAGAATTCTAAAATGGATTACTTTCATCCCTTTTCCTTTTTTGATACCAAGAAGCTCCCATCAGTTCTAAAATTTCACATTGCCAATCATATTGGACTTATGGTTTGTATATCTGTATTCTTTCGATATCTACATTTTTAATATTTTATTTCTTTGCCACTATTTTTGATATTATTCTGTTAGACCTTGAAAAAAGACACTTCAAACACTTTATGAAATAAGACAA
The DNA here is from genome assembly GCA_963575145.1 of Galago senegalensis. Lineage (NCBI taxonomy): Eukaryota > Metazoa > Chordata > Mammalia > Primates > Galagidae > Galago > Galago senegalensis. Next base: position 2,285 of record CAUYTI010073531.1, on the reverse strand, counting down.
AGAAGCAGGAAAGTAAAGCAGGGTGCATGCATATGAATCCAAAAATACAAATTACAAAACATTCTTACACAAGGTGAACAGAGACAGAACCAAGAAAAGACCCAACAAAGTAGAGCCAACAAAAATATTCATGGAAGAAAAAGTGGCTACATAAGCACAAATTTATTCCCAGGCTAGTAAACTAAATGAAATAAATGGGCAGGACAGGTACAGTGACTCAGGCCTATCATCCCAGAAATTTGGGATGGCTGGCTTCCAGGGATTTGCAACCAGCCTGTACAATATAGCAAGATTTTGTCCCTACAAAACATTTTTTAAAATAATTAACCTGACACAGTAGCAAATGCCTGTGGTCCCAGCTACCTGGGAGGCTGGGGAAGGAAGGATTCTTGAGTCCAGGAGTTCAAGGTTGCAGCAAGCTATAATTATTCCACTCCACTCTAGCTTAAGCAACAAAGCAGGGACCCTAACTTGACAAAAAGAAGATATGGCCAAAATATAAACAAATATTATTAAACTGACATGTAAATAGCAGCACTATTGTTATTCAGTATTACAGTTATTAAAAACAAAAAAAGACCTTTTATAAGCATAAATTCAAACTGATAAAGAACATAAAAATAAATATCAATGCAAAAACACAAAGGCAAAAGAAAGACTGTTTTAAATGGTTAGTATTCCTTTATAACACAATCTTCATATTAATCATTTAAACAGAGTCAATTTTTGAAAAAAATTTCACTTCGGTACAAAGCATGTACTTCCTAGAATTGGAAACACTTTCACTACTATGCATAATTTTCTCTCAGCTCCAAATAGTTTGAATGTCACATTTCCAATGTCATTTAAACAAAACTCTTACATAGTCCCCTTGGGACATTCTGCACCTTAAAAGCCAACTCATGTACATTAAGCCTAAATAAGTCTTCGTTGAAAAGGTTAAGAAAAGCAGAAAGTACATGATAAAGTAAATAAGTGGTTTCGATAAATTATATCCCCACTACTGTATCTACTTACCTAATACAAAAAAGAAGCTACAATAAAATTGAATAATTTTAGTCACAAATAATATGTTATACTAATTTCCTTCTCAATCTCTATTCTTTCCAAGTTACCACTAATATTAACAAGTAGTTATTGTATAAGTTCATTATATAATATATATGTTTTAAAATTTCAGCTTGCAAATAATAAACAATCTAGATTTATAAAATTCTTTCAGAACTGATAACAAAAGGCACGTCATCAATATTACATAAAGTTCTGAAGAATAAAAAAATTTATGAAGGGAAAATAGTTAAGACAAACTGCACCTTTGAAACAAAAAGGAACATTTAATAAGATTGGACTGTGTTCCAAATAGAGATGACTCTTAAACCATATGTTTATCACATTTTAACATCTAAAACTTTCCATAGAACTATAATAATATAGTTATTACTACCTTATATCCAGGTCCTAACTGATGAATTGCAAATATCTGTGCTGGGTTGAGGGCTTCACTGAACACATACACGGCACCAAGCTGACCACAGAACACTCTATTTGCATCAGCAGTTTCTGAAGATCCAAGGAAGCACTTGTCATAGCTCTAAAAAAATCATAAAAAGGTCAAATGCATTACTCCTGATGACAAAATACTTAAAGATACCTGCCTTCATTAGTATCTTAAAACACAACAATAGGGCAGCGCCTGTGGGTCAAAGGAGTAGGGCGTCAGCCCCACCTGCCAGAGGTGGTGGGTTCAAACCCATCCCTGGCCAAAAATTGCAAAAAAACCCAACACGACAATGATAATAGAAGAAAGCACCAATTAAAACTTTATTCAATATTTAAAGAATAAACATCAATAACGACTTTTTAGAAAAAAAGATCAGTTACACATTTTATATTTATGTTTAAGCAAATAACCAATAACCCCCTACAAACTTCAGATTTAACCATGTTCCAAAATAATTCAAAAATCTAAGTCTTTTCTTTTCAATACACAGTCTTATAAGCTAATAAAAGTCAACAAAGCTAATGAGAGGTTTCTTCCATAAAGAGACTGTCCCCTCTGGAGGGTAGATAAAAAGCAGATTTCATCTCTGTGTTTTAATTCTGACAAAATTATTCTCTTAAACATTTAATGATTGTGGAGAATGTTCTTCTGAGCAAAGTATCACGAGAATGGAGGAAAAAGTATCCAATGTACACACCCCTATTATGAGACTAATCTAAACCTTTCATATGAAAGCTATAACCAAATAGCCTAAGAACATGCGGAGGGGGGAGGGAGAAGGGAG
>CAUYTI010073529.1:0-18101 GCA_963575145.1 Galago senegalensis | reverse complement strand
TGTGATGGAGCTAATTTAGACACCCACTGATAACACACAGCCAATCTGGCCTGGCAAGATTTCCCAGGGCAGGCCCAGCATCTGTGGCTCAAGTGGCTAAGGTGCCAACCACATACACCTAAGGTGGCGGGTTCAAATCCAACCCAGGCCCACCAAACAACAATGATGGCTACAACCAAAAAATAGCCGGGCATTGTGGTGGGCACCTGTGGTCCCAGCTACTTGGGAGGCTGAGGCAGGAGACTCGCTTGAGCCCAGGAGGTGGAGGTTGCTGTGAGCTGTGATGCCACAGCATTCTACCCAGGGGGATAGCTTGAAGCTCTGTCTCAAAAAACAAAACAAAACTCTCAAATACTAATTCAAAAAAGTCAAGGCACACATTAATTAATATTACAAATTAGCAGTAATTTTTCTTGGTTGTTATCTTTTTTCCTTGGGTATCTTTGTCTTTTATTTTCCAAACACCGTGTGATCTTAATAATCCTCTAGATGCCTAAAGCTCTTGCATCAGTATCTCATTTCCCAAAATCACCACTCCTTTCTACACCTTCACTTTCCTTTCTTTTCAAAAAGCCCACTAGCCTTGGCCAAGTGTTTAGAGGAAGAAAATCTGATGAATCCATACTAACAGAAAAATAACATAGTCCTATACTTTCTGGTAGTATTTTTAAAAGATTTCAACATGTTTTTTAAAACCTATTAAAATAGAGACATCACAAATTTGTGAAACTACAAATAAAACCATGAAGGCTTTCAGGAAGGACATTTCTGTGTATCTGGTAGGGAGAGATGTTGACAACTTTCCATTCTACTCATATGTACAGCATAAATACTTAAGTTTATGCACAGTCTTCACATTATGGTCTTATTAATTTTGACTATATTACACAATCAAAATAGTTGGTATGTGACTCAGCACCTGTAACTCAGTGGCTAGGGCACCAGCCACATACACCAGGGCTGGTGGGTTCAAACCCAGCCTGGGTCTGCTAAACATGATGACAACTACAGCGAAAAATAGCTGGGCTGGGCAGTGCCTGTGGCTCAAAGAGTTGGGCGCTGGTCCCATATACCGTGGGTGGCTGATTCAAACCCGGCCCCGGCCAAAAAAAAAAAAAAAAAAATAGCTGGGCATTGTGGCAGGTACCTATAGTTCCAGCCATTTGGGAGGCTGGGGCAAGAGAATCACTTAAGCCCAAGAGTTTGAGGTTGCTATGAGCTGTGACTCCACTGCACTCTACCGAGGGCAACAAACTAAGACTCTGTCTCAAAAAAAAAAAAAAAAAAAAAACACAGTTGGTGTCAAAGAAGTGACAAAACAGATCCATTTGAGAAATGTTATTGTAGAAAATCTTTACCTGGTCACATATAATAGACACATGTACCTAGATTATAGACAAACATATTTTGTTTTATACCCACCCACACACACAAACATGTATCAACAGAAATAAATATTCTTTGGCCATGTGGTTCTGGATAAAACATCAAATGGTCATCATAACAGTACTTAAAGCATCATTGTGTCACTCAACAGAACATTTTTATCACATAGCACCTTTGCCATGAGAGTTCACGGAAGAATTAAGTTCAGGCCTCAAGCAAAAATATCTGAATTTATCTCGAATGACTCGTTTGTTTTTATCATTTAGATACTGTGAGTCATTCAATGCATTATGCTTTCCTGATATTGTGGTCACCTGTAGCAGAACACCACAGGATATGTGCCAAAATAAGCATATCTTACCCATAGTTTTAGTTTTCTCTCTCAGATTTTTTCAATCCTAATTTATTCACCTAATTTTTCCTTTTATAAAGTAAATCAAGGATTGGCACCTGTAGCATAGTGGTTAAGGCGCCAGCCACATACACCGAGGGTGGCAGGTTTGAACCCATCCTAGGCCAGCTAAACAACAGTGACAACTGCAGCAAAAAATAGCCAGGTATTGGGGTGGGCACCTATAGTCCCAGCTACTTGGGAGGCTGAGGCAAGAGAATTGCTTAAGCCCAAGAGTTTGAGGTTGCTGTGAGCTGTGAGGCCATAGCACTCTACCAAAGGCAACATAGTGAGACTCTGTCACCAAAAAAAAAAAAAAGAAAGAAAGAAAGAAACCTAAATAAATAGATAAAGTAAATCAAGTCCTTTGTGAAATAAGAGAGCTTGGAAACAGACTCAAGAATATAGTAAGAAATGCTGATAAGAATGACAGCTGGCAAACAGTTAAGCTTAAGTTTGGTATTCTGTTTACTAAAATTAAGTACATAATACATTACATAATACACTTGATGAAAGTAGGTTAAAACAAGATTTGCCATCAAAGTGGTAATTTTAGTCATTTTATAAAGCATTTCATTCACTGACAACTCTGAGTAAGGCACTACTAGCTATCAAAGCTATCAATGGTAATCTTAAATAACCTCATACAGTACAGAAAGATAACACATTTTGGCTGGGATAACCTAATCTGCCCCCAGTGCTTGCTCCTCTTCATCTACCCCTGGCTCTCTGAAGGTGAAGGCTCAACCTAGCTTTCCTTGACCTTGGAAATGGAATTTCCTCTTCCTCCAGTTCTTGTCTTTTCCAGCTTTTATGACATTATCTTTTTAAATATGCCACAAGGAAAGATGACCAAAGTCAATCTTTTTAAAACTTGTGCTTATTACCTTTTAAACATTTTTATAAACTCTTAATAAATGACAACAAAAACCTAAATGAACCATTTTGGCGATGATGTTTAGGCTTAACCCTCATCCACTGATCTGTCTTCACCATTTCTAATTTTCAAAATGTTTTAAACTTTATTACAAAATTTGTTCTTCAGAACACATTTGAGGCAGGTTAATAGGTGGTAATAATTATTATTTCAAAGACAAAGAAACTAGAACTCCTAAAGCTTAAATGTCTTGCCCAGGTCAAAGTCCATAGTTAATCTTAAGTCCATACTAAGTTAGATTTTATTGTTTGTTTCCCCAGTATGACACTTTATACCTAACTTCATTTTTTACCTTTTAATTTCAGTTGAAATGAATTATCAGCCATTTACAATATGTAAAGCACTGTGTAGGAGGTATCAGTGGAGTTAAAAAAACTCTAGGCTTGTGGTAGATTTATTGGGAAGACATACTAATAATATACAGATAAGTCCCACATACGAGAAACCGTTAGTGATTTATTACAAGACCTAACTGTCATAGGCCAATAAGGAGAGCCACTGTGGAAAAACTGTGAAGGAGAGGTGACATTTTAGCCAGTCCTTAAGGGAAGGACAGGACTTTAACAAGGAACCCTAGGAGAAGAACTTTTAAGGCAAACAACCTTGGAGCAAAGGCGCAAGAGGTATGTTTGGACTCTGGCAGATGACCTACTATAGCAAAAATACAGATTATTGCAAGAGAATGCTAGTTCTAGAAGCAAGTAGGTGACACTTTCCAGAATTTTTGATTTCTTGATAGGTAGTAAAGTCACTATGAGTTTTCTGAGTAGGAAGGTAGCATGACCAGCAGGTGTTTTATTGTTGTGGTGGTTGTTGTCTGTATTTTTAAGAGCTCAAACTTTAGGAGAAGTATCCAAGGAGTAAGACTTTAAAAAGTAGGGAGACTCTTTTGAAAAAATATTGTCTAGGACCAGAAATAAGAAATGGGAAGAAATGAATGGACAGAAAAATTCTGTCAAAATATATTAGACATTCATTCATAAATCCAAAAAATATTTCCTTACAGCCTACCATGTGCCAGGCACTATAATAGGTGCTTGGGATACAGCAGTAAATAAAACAGCAAAAAAATGTCTGTCCTCAAAAACCTTATATTTTAGGGGAAGCTGACAAACTGATAAATGAATATAATAAATAAGTAAATTATATGTTAAGTGATAGGTGCTGAAGAAAAATCACACCAAGATGAGGGGGACAGAAGTTAATAAGTGGAAGGGGAGGAAAACTGCTGTTTTAAGTAGAGGGGTCATGGTAGGCTTCACTGAAAAAGTTAAAAAAAAAAAAAAAAAGGTCTTAAGAATGAAGACTTGAATAAATTGAGGGAATTAGCCATGTAGACAACAGTATTCCAGTAAGAAGAAACAGCCATGTTAAAGTCCTAATGGGAACTTGTGTAGTATGTTCATGAAACAGCCAAGAGTCCAGTGTGGCAGGAGAGTCATCAAGGAGAAAAGCAGAAGAAGAGATCAGACAGATAGTAGGGCCAATCACAGATAGAGCACTGGAGGTCGCAATAAGGACTTAGGCATCTATTCTGAGAAAAAGTGAAGTCATTGAAGGATTCTGAGCAGAGAAGAGATATAATCTATGTTTTAAAATTATACTAGATAATGAGATCAATCATACTGGAAAAATAAATGGACAGAAAAGAATCTCACTGTGCTGCAAGACTGGGAGTATGATGTGGTCTAGAGATATTAATAGAGATGAAGGATAACCTTCTTTTTACATAGTACTTTATACCTTTCTAAAATATTTTTATATCTCATTTCAGTTTATACAATAGATAGCTTTCAGAACTAAAAATGAAGCTTATAGATCAGTCAGTCCCCCAAAACCAGCATTTCTATTTGATCTATCATGCAATATTACCAAGGTCTCACAGCTTGTTAGCAGTAGAACTGGGGCCAGAAGCCAAGTCTGATACATTGCCATAATTACAACAGGTACTACCATATCATATCTTACAAGGGGACACTAAAGCCCAGAGAGGGGCTGATACATTGCCATAATTACAACAGGTACTACCATATCATATCTTACAATGGGACGCTAAAGCCCAGAGACATTGTATCACCTATAGAATCACACCCAAGGTAGAGAAACAGCTAAAATGAAAATCCAGTTGTCAACTTCAAGTCCAAACTTCCTTAAATAGAAACAATCTTTTAAATAACTGTCACTCTCTTATTTTATCAGTCACAGTATAATATACTTTTACCTTACTTTCTACTTTTATATAAATAAAAACCTCACTTATTCTTACCATAAATGCCTGTAGTCCAAGTTCAAGTCCAATGAGGCTTTTTAATGTTTACCTGACAGCTACTACAAAATCTTAAATAGAGGAGATATAAACAGATTTGTATTTTAGACTACTAATCTAAGGAAATGTGGAAGATGAGCACTCGTGGAGCAACCAGTCTGGAGGCTTCTGCACATGTTCAGACATAAAAGTTTGAAATGGAGCAGTAGGGGGAGGGAGTAGAGAAGAGAGGGCAGATTGAAAACACATTAAAGACAAAATTTCCAAAACTTAACTAATTGGATTGGAAATCGGATGGAAGATGAAGGGACTGGGAAATAAAAGAAAGAAAAGTCCATTCTTCATAGTAAAGTATCACAAAAGTGGAAGAGCAAGTATACAATGTACTCAATACTATTATGAGACCAATAGATAAACAAATGCACACCCACACAAAGAAAAACACAATTAAACTCAGGTGGAGTGGAGAGAAGGAAGGGGGATTGGTGTGCTCTCACCTAGTGGGCACAATATAAGGGTATATGTCACACCTTCAGGGTCAGGGGCACAACTACAAGTTGGACTTTACCTAACAAATGCAAACAATGTAACCTAATCATCTATACCCTCATTATTAATCTGAAATTTAAAAAAAAAAAAGACAAGAAGTCAAGGATGATCTCAAGTTAACAGCACCAACTACTAAAATAGGGAATATGACAAACAGGTTTGGAAAAAAGATGAGTTCAGTTTTGGATAGGTTAAAATTGGGGTAAGCAGACACATCCAGGTGGAATGTCCACAAGGTGTTAGGTTATGAATACAGAGTTTAGAGAGAAGTCAGAGCTAAAGATAGAAATCAGTATCATATATGTGGTAAATATTTGTTCAACATAGTTATCTCATTTCTCTGAAAGTTATATTTTTAAAAGTTTTTTATATGTTTAAAACAAACATACCGGTTACTCTAATTAAAGCCTTAAGTATTAATATCTATACATTGAAAACAAAAATCCTTCTTTATTGAACCTAGTTATACCTACCAGTGCATAACTTTCTTCATCTGATTCAGGCTGGGACAAATCAGATTCACTCCTCGATTTGATCAGTCTATAATTTGGACTTGCGTGGACTAGCCGGTTTTCTGCTGTAAGACTTTCACTCCTGTCTCGCATGCACAAAAAAAGGTTTTTTGATTTGGGACTGTTAGTGAACATAAAATTGAATGGAACTATAGTATAGAGATAATACACACACATAGCAAGGAGAAATTTTATCTATTGATGTGAAGTCTTGATTCTTGGCTAAGCAAAAAGCCTTTCTCAATTATATCAAAATAATTTGTATGCCACTAAATAAAGAGAGATGATAGTAATGTCATATATTTTTCAAAAGCTGCTGTTTATGTATATGAAAAAGTATGCCTCCTCATTTAACAGAAATTTATATTTCATGCTGAATCAGTATCATTGTTTACATTACTTTAAATTCATCCTAGTCAATTTGCATTTCTTCCCTCATGTCTGTGTTACTATCATAAGAACACTGTAACTTTGAGAATAAACCATGTCAATGCATAAGTAACAACCAGAGAAGGGTACTGTTTTAAGTTTCTAGTCAGTCCCACCTGGTCATAAGGCCACACCCTTCAGAGGCACTTGTGGAAGGTTGCTGCAAGTGTCCTTCTTCCCTTCTTTTCTGAAGCTCATCGATCACAGGACTTACTCCTAATATTAACAGGGCACACCGATGGATCACAGAGTTGCAGGCAGCAGTGTACACATCCTGACCCTCAGGGAGGTCTGTGCTGACCCTTCGCTCTTGTTGGGACTGAGGAGGTGGATCATCAGCTCGAGTCCCAGACCCTGCCCCACTGTTCATTCTATCTCGATCTCGGCTACGAGCTACTTCACGGGCTGAGAGGAAACACTGAAAGATTTCTGTAACATGCAACACAAAAACAAGGTCTTAACACATGGGGAGAGAAGAGCAAAGAAAATAACAATAAAAATAGTCAAAAAGTCTGGATCAAAAACATACTGAAAGAGGGAAAAATTATTTTTTAGACATTAAATACAGTATAGTCTATTTAGTTAAAATTATAACAAAAGTATTAAAACATTGCACCTTTCATAAAAATTACAGTAGGGAATACTCATATGTCTTCATAGAATTTAGATTTGGCTGATTCTATTTTAAATTTTGTCAGTGAGTTAAATCAGTAGTTTTCAAATTGTGGTCTCACACCAGCAACATCCACATCATCTGAGTACTTGTAAGAAATCTAAATTATGGGCCCAATCCAGATCTTCTGTAACAGAATCTCTAGGAGCAGGACCTAGCAACTGTGTTTTAACAAGCCCTCCAGCTGATTTTGAAGCCCACAAAGTCTGTGAGGCACTACATTGGATAAAAAATAACTGCTTATTTCTGAAAAATTCCTGACCTTGGTATGAAAAATGTCAGGTTATAAAGGAAACCCAGAAAATACAAGTTACATGAGTTATGAGAAGGCTCCCTTTTGCCTTCCTAACTTCATATAATTGCTAAACTTATACTTCGCTGTATTTAAAACCCATTAGATATGTGCAACCACCAGAGGTCTTTACTGAGACAGAATCTGGCTACAATATATGGACAAGATTGCCTCCAGGGTGAGACAGCACCACCAGGGAGATCCATCTGAAGTCAGTCCAATTACATGTGTTAGTAAAGTTAACAAGGTTCTGATGTAATAGTAGATATTTTATAATAGAAAAGGAATTTTTTTCTTAAATCTGGAGTATGGTATTCTTAATGGGAAAGTTGGACAGAAAAGTTGGTAAAATACTAGATTCAACTGTTAATACAAAAGTACAAACTTATAAAAATGGATCTGTGTATTTTATAGGATTATGACAATATTTTCATTATGCTGTAAAAGTCCCTTGTTTCTATAAAAATCAAAGCAACAAACCCTCCTGGAGTCCAGAGCTAAAAATCAGTTAAAAAGTTAAGAAAACAATCACTAGAATTCTGGGCAAACCTGAATCTAATTCCAGCTGCTACTAACCATAGCCTAGGCACATAATTTTTCCTCCTTAAATGTCAGTTCACCACTTTTAGAATGATGTAATACTAGAATTTGTAAACTTTTGTGAGAATGAGTTCGTCTATGGATACACTTGACCCCGCACATAATAGGTGATCAAAAAATCACAGCTAGTTCAAAAATCATTACTCCCCAGAAGACTACTGAGGGTAAATGAGGGTTATGCTTTGTCACCATGTTTTGCCCATTAGTCTTTGCTTCCAGGAATCTCTAAACTAAGTTATAAATTTAAATGGAAAATCCCTCAGCCTAAATTTTTAAAATAAGACCAACTTCCCTCCCAATCTCTAATCCCCTTTTCTCCATTGGGACCTTATCTTTTTCTTCTTATTGAAATGGTTTTGGTCTTGTTTTGAGCCACTTCAGAATCATTTTTAGAATATGCAGAACACAAATAAATTGTTAATAAAATAAATGCCAACTTCATTGATTGATACACTCTCAACACCAAATGCACAGCTGGCCACAATGTTTTAGGCTACAAATTAAATATATGCTTTAAATTGAAATATCAAATCATTCAAAAGATACTTAAAAATATTTTTAAAACTTTGATACTGCTCTTTAAACTATAAGTATCTACATTTAAAAACTATCACCATGGAATATAAAAAAATGAAAATTTTTATTCATTCAGCCAATATCATTTTTATGCATACTCTTTTTTTTTTGAGACAGAGTCTCAAGCTGTTATCCTGGGTAGAGTGCCATGGCATCATCATAGCTCATAGCAACCTCCAACTCTTGGGCTCAAGCAATACTCTTGCCTCAGTTTTTTCTATTTTCAGTAGAGAGGGGGTTCTTGCTCTTGTTCAGGCTGGTCTCGAACCCATAAGCTCAAGCATCATGCATAGTCTCATTCCCAATTGAAACATGTAGTAAGTGGGTGAAATTTATAAGTTTAAAAGTTTTACACATGCAAAACAGTATGGCTCTATTAAGATGCATAGAAAAGGGCTCTCTTCCTCACCACACAAAAGTTGTACAACTTGGTACCCTCGGAGGATATATTTTGAATGAACTTATACAATGACTCATGAGTGTCATTTTGTGCATGAGGCTCAGTGGAGCAGGTACTGACACACCTGCTTACAGACCTTTTCAACCCTGAACATGTAATCCAAAAGCATTAGAATGGCACTAGGTCAGTTATAAGAGGCCCCTGAAATGTTATCTAATGCAAATTCAAATCAATCCTGGAGTATCAGGTTCTCTAAGAAAAACTAGAGAAATCTTGCCTCTTTTATTTCCCCTACCAAAAAGAAAGCCACGGTGTGATCTGTAAACTAAGAAGGAGATACTTACTGCCAGCTGTCATCACTTCATGTTCTCGTTCCTCCTCTTCATCCTCTGGCTCTGGATGGCCCTCTTCCCGGTCTCTCTCAGCCTGTTCTTCCATTTCTGCTTCTTCATCAATGGTTCGGGTAAATGAATGTTCCTGAGGATCGATATCTGCAGAATCTTGGTTTTCTGAGATCTTAAAAGAAATTATCAGAAACCATACTAAATATTATTTTTCAAAAACTTCACAAAACTCTAACTTTTTTATGGAAATTACTGCTGATATCATAAGAATATATGAATTTTACCATATAGCCCCCAAAGATATACTGAAGAATATCTCTTCCTCAGTATTTTTTTATTAAAATGCCAGGTTATAAATTAATTCGTATTTATATGTCCATTCAGCTATAAATTCCCACAGTTATAACTTATAATAAGTTATGCTGAACATGATACCAAGCATAAAAGGTAATTAATGTACATGGTTTTGATTCTATTTCATTTTCTTAAAGTTATGCATGTTACTATTACTCTGTATAAGTAATATTTAATAATTCTAAATTTAAAACAATATTTTTTATCTTCTTTTTTTTTTTTTGAGACAAAGTCTCACTATGTCATCCTCAGTAAAGTGTTGTGGCATCACAGTTCATAGCAACCTCAAACTCTTGGGCTTAAGCAATTCTCTTGCCTCAGCCTCACAAGTAGCTGGGACTATAGGCGCCTGCCACAACACTCGGCTATTTTTTGTTACAGTTATCATTGTTGTTTAGCTGGCCTGGGCTGGGTTCGAACCTGCCAGCCTCTGTGTATGTATCTGGAGTCATAACCACTGCACTACAGGTGCCAAACCAATATGTTTTGTTTTTTTCTTTAACTTTGCCCCTAAAGAAGCCTAAAATTTGAAATCTGCTAAGAATTATGTTAAATTTATTTCCTTTATTCCTATTACTGGTCATGCTAATTAGCAGCCATCTAAACAGAGGAAAGAGTCCTTATAATAGGTATTCAGACAGTCCTAAACACCATTAACAGTATATAGTTTCTCCCACAAATTTTAGTATAAAACACAAATAACTTAAGAATTTCAGAGATGATGATACTGAGCAGTCAGATTCATACCATACATAAGTCCATATGTGAGTTTCAAATTTGAGCTTCAACAAGATGACAAATTAATACATTTCCTGAAACTTTTAAGGTCACAAACAGATCTACAAATATTAAGTTAGTATATGCCAAAAGTCTACTATCATACAAATGTAAATACAAATTTGGTTTTTTAAAATCAAACACCTAACTAATAGAGTACAAAACATCTGATGAGCTTTCAAAACATCTGATGAAGTTTCAAAGTAAGGACTTCTGCAGATGGTGTATTGTTATCTAGGCTTGTATCCATTATCACAGTATCATGCTATCAAGATTACCAAGGGCTTTAGGAATCATCTAATTTTTATTGCAAGAATTACTTTTGGACTGTCCTTAATAAATGGTTTCAATCTTCATTTCCAGTGCTGGACAACTCTCATCATTAGAAGGCCTATTTTCCTTTTAGTCAGCTAACAATTATTCCTTCAACTGTTACCCACTGGTCCTCGCTGTGTCCTCTATTCTCTTACACAGAAGACCTTTTAAGTATTTTGAAGGCAGCTATCATTTGATAGTCCCCCTCCTTGGCTTTTACTTCTCTAAGTTAAACATTTTGATAGTTTCTAGTTCTTACATAAATGATAGGTAATTATTGGACGTTTTTATCAATCCAAGGTATTTCTTAATGTCCCTTAAAAATTATGGCACCCAAAGTTAAACAAGATAATTCAAATGTAGCCTAATCAGCATAAAAGAGAGGAATATTTCCTATAATTTGAACCATTCAATTTACTATTATTGTTATTTATGCAGCCTAAGACTATATGCTCTTTCTTAGCAACTATCTCTCACTTGATAAATGTGAAGTTAAATAAACCCTAAGTCTTTTATTCTACCATTTTTTATTTTTTAATTAATTTATTTTTTTTTTTGAAAGAGAGAGAAAGAATTTCTCACTCTGTTGCCCTGGATAGAGTGCCATGGCATCACAGTTCATAGCAACTTCAAACTCTTGGGCTTGAGCAATCCTCTTCCTTCACCCTCCTGAGTTGCTGGGACTACAGGTATGTGCCACTATACCTAGCTAGTTATTTCTATTTTTAATAGAGACAGGGTCTCACTCTTGCTCAAGCTGGTCTCGAACTCCTGAGCTCAAGCAATCTATATACCTCAGCCTTTTACAGTGCTAGGATCATAGGCGTGAGCCACTGCAACAGGCCTCTTCCATTTTTTAAAATATAAAAGAATTACTCGATATTTACTGAACATCTGAAATAACCAAGGCACATTTGTTCTCACATAAACCAATATGGAGCTATTTCTCAGAGCTTGCAGAAAAACAGAAATTAATTGATTTCCAACTTTACCCATCTGTCTCGTGATGATGACCTGGTTTGAATAAGTTCAAGGTTCTTGCAAGCAAGTAAACGACTTCGAACTTTGTATACACAACGGTACACTTCTGATAAGCTTTTACCAGGTTGATATCTAAATAAAGAACCAAAATAGAAAAGTTACCTAATTTCTAACATCATGAGAGCAAATATTTGTCTGAGGATAGTTTTAAGTTACTTGCCGGCTTTCTCCACATGCTTGACTAAGTAAATTTGTGTGTTTCAGAAGAGCTGCAAGAACAAATCTAGACACAGTGTCCAAGAGTGACTCATTACTTAAAGTTGCACTGTCCCAATCTGAAAATAAAAATGATGCATTGACATTTAAAAGGACTCAGAAAACAGTTCAGAGGTAATTTTAATAGCTTCAGTCATCGAACACCTGAATTTCATCATCTTTCTTAACAGTTTCTTAACAAAGGCACCTCATTATATCCACTTACTATTCCAGATGCTGGAGATACACTAGTGAGCAAAACTAAGTCCCTGATCTTGTTAGGAAGAGAGAGGTGGGAGAGACAAGTTAAAAAAACCTTAATACGGCAGGTAAGTGCTATGGAGAAAAACAAAGCTGAGTACACAGAACAGGAAGTATTATACTGTGTGGGATTACTATTTGATATAAGGCGGTCTGGGAAAGTTCCTGATAAGGTTACATTTGAGCAGAGATCTAAATGAAGTACATGAAGACGCCACATGGAAACTCCTCTCAGAAAAAGCTAGTGCAGAGGATCTGAGATGGGTTCACGGAGGCCAATGTGGCTGGAGCAAAATGTTCAGGTACAAGAGTAGTAGAAGACATTAGAAGACTAGATGACAATGAAGTTATAGGCCAGTGCAAATCTTCCAGATTTTACTGTGAGGAAGATGAGAAGCAGCATTAGAAGGCTTTGAACTGAGATAACACATGATCTAACCTGTCTTTGTAAAAGCTCACTCTGAGTCCCAAGGGAAGAAGTGACTATAAAGACAGCAATAGCAAAAGTATTTGTTACAATAATTCAGTGAAAAATGATGGTGGTTCAGAACAGGGTAGGAGCAGTGGAGGTAGTAAGTTGGACAGAGTCGTATGTATTCTGTATTGACAGAATTTGTTGCTAAACCAGTTAGATGTATGATGTGAGAATATGAGAAAAGTCAAAGTAGAGCTTACAGGTATTTAAAATGTAGCTGGTATTTTCTAAGGAAGACTACAAGAATAGTGGTCTGAGGGCAGGGAATTGAAATCGTGAGTCTATCATCAGACACTGTCTATCAGACATCAAGTATAGATAGCAAGTAAACTATCAAATATTCTGATATTTGAATATACTAGTCAAAAATTCTGGTATTTGAAGCCATGAAAATATATACTGTGAATACAAACACATTGAAGTGGGTAAGAAATGAAACATTTGGACAAAAATGAAGGTATACAATTGAAAACCTAAATAGCAACATGAGATGATGAAGACTAAACAGGTGCTTTTTCTTTCCATTCTTTAATTCCATGTTAGCACACCAGTATTGTACTTTAAAAGGGCAGTACATGCAGTAGATTCCAAATGAGGTGGGAGGTTTATTGTCTGCTCTGCCCCCAGAGTAACTGCTAGCTAGAGTATGTTTATTTCATAGACTTACTAAATATCTGGGCTACCTATACAGAAAACATAACAACCAAAAAACATGCTTGGAAAACTTTCAGCCACAAATTAATTATTTTTTCTTCTTTCTTTCCTCCCTCTCTCCCTCCCTTTCTTTCCTTCCTTTCCTTCCCTTCCCTCATTTATTTTTTGACACAGGTCTCACTGTGTTGCCCAAGCTAGAGTGCTGTGACATCATCATAGTTCAGGGCAAACTTGAACTCCTGGGCTCAAGCAATTCTCCTGCCTCAACCTGCGAAGTACCTGGGACTACAGGCATGAGCTCTCACATCCAGATATTTAATTTTTCATAGAGACAGGGTCTCACTATGTTGCCCAACCTGGTCTCAAATTCCTGGCCTCAAGAGATCCTCCAGCCTCAGTCTCTCAAAGTGCTGAGATTACAGGTATGAGTCACCACATGCAGCCCTAAGTGAATTTCTTAGAAGTTGTTCCCCCTATGGTGTAAGCCCCTGTGTTATCTCTTCCCACTGCCTAGAATCTCCCACCCTCATCCTTCTTCTTCAGGTAAACAATTACATGCTCCTTCCTCAAGGAACCTGTAGCCCTTGTATGTTCATTAGATCATTAATCACACATTACTGGGATTATCAATTTATAACTGTGATTCAACAACTAAGGAAGAAACAACTCCTCTGGGTCAGTAACCTCAGCCTTATCATCTCAGTTCTCAGCTCAGAGCTAGAGAAGTTTTAATGGAATGAGTGACAGGAAGATTGAAGGGCAGAATCTGATAGGGTGATGGTTTATCTTCAGCATGGCATGGGAGAGCAGAGGAAGAGAGGGGACAAACACCTATAGCAAGATTGAGAAAGACCAGAGAACAAGTCCTTCCTTAAATATAAAAGTGCTCAGGGCAAGCTCTACTTCCAGTGTTGGTGCTGTGGAGACAGAAAGCTAAAGATCAGGGTTGACCCAGACACTGATCAGTAATCAGGTCCTACCAATAGGCCAGGACTGGATACCTATGTGGAAATCACATGGCTCCTAGTGGCATAGAGACTTCCGATGTGAGCTTCCTCCCTTCTCGGGAAGCAGGTGCTTCTCAGTATTAGAAATCTTACTAGTGTCTCCAGCCCCCTGTGCATGGTCCTTCAATAAATAGAACCCAGAGTTCCTGCTCCTCCCCCCCACAATAGCAGGAAATTTACGAATAACTATTAACTGTGTCTGGTAAGGGTAATGCAAGGCTGTGTGCCCTGAGGATTGGGCCAAGATATGAAAAGACTGCAGGAAGGACATCGTTTAGCAAAGACGGCACATGTAGAAAAGGAATCTCCACCACGGTTAATGAGGATTAACTGGAGGACACGCTACAGTTCATAGCAGTCGCACTTTGGGGGTGACGCTTCCTGGAATGCTGTAACCTGAGACGGCTGCACACACATTCTGCCATTTGGGGAGGTCAACAGATACCCAGCTCTTTCCTGTGTGTCATTCCAAATACTCCAGCTCAGTACAGTGTCAAGTTTCTGAGCAGGATTTTCTGATCCAGACAAGTTTTCCCTAGTTAATCAGAGGAGGTTCTCCAATTCAGGGTATGTTGGTAAAGCTGGTTAGCACAAAGCTGGAAACAGCAAAGGTTGCCTCCATGTGGAATTTGCTTATTGTCTGTCTACTGTGCAACTGGCAATGAAATGATTACTGTGTGCATTACCAGCACGGGCCACATACAAGGGGACAAGAAGATAACAATTCATTTAAAACTGTGGAAAGAGATTTTTTTTTTTTTAGCTGAGATATAGATGTAAATCATGCTTCTAGCTAAGAATAATGTAGAACATTTTCGAAAGGAGAACAGAAAGAACCTTAAGGGAAAAAATGTCTGTTGTTTTAAAGGGTTATTTGTGGGTATGCAGATACTGCTGGGTCCCAGGACAACTCTTTGAGTATTAGGACCCTGGAGGACACAGGTGTGAGACTGATTTGCAAGAAAATGTATATCAAGAAGGGGAGGAGGAGTAAATAACATTGTGGCAGGAGTTTGTGCCCATGGGAATTCTTGATGTAAATTAGAACTTTTACCAGATTCCTCTGTGTTAAATATCTACCACTGTATAGGAAAAAAAAATTACTTCAAAAGTTAGCAATCTTAAAGCAGAAATTGACAAACTTTCTTTCTGTAGGAGAGGGCCAAATGGTAAATATCTTCAGCTTTTTAGATCACATGGTGTCTGTCATAGTTACTCAGCTCTACTGTTGTAGTGGGAAAGAAACCATAGACAATATGTAAGCCAATAGACATGGCTGGGTTCCAATAAAACTTTATTTACAAAAACAAGCAGCAGGCTGGATTTGCCAACCTCTGGCTTAAAATAACAAGTTTTTGTTACCTCCCATAGTTTCTATGGGTCAAGAATCTGGGAGCAGCTTAGCTAGGTGGTTCTTGCTAAGAGTCTGTCCTGAAGCAGCAGTTAATCTGTTGGCAGAGACAGAAGTCATCTGGAGGATTGACTGAGGCTGCAGGACCCTTTTCCAAGATGGCTCACTCACATGGCTGTGAGCAAGAGGCATCACTTCCTCTCCACAGGGCTACTTGAGCATCCTTACAACATGGCAGCTTCCCTGAGAGTACTTAATCCAAGAGAAAGAGCAAGAAAAAAGCCATGAGTCACTTTATGACCTAATCATAGATATTCTGTCCTGCCATATCCTATTCTTTAGAATTGGGTGATTTATCCAGCCCATACTCAAGAGAAGGGGAATTAACCTCCCCCTTCTGAAGGATAAAAAGATGAAAATGAGGAGATGGAATCAAATTAATCTTAATGTCTCAGCCTTATCCCTGAGAACTATACCATATGCTTCATTTTTCCTGAGACTCAGTTAAGTCAGTAATCTGAAATTTTCAAGAGCCTTTTTGTTAATGGGAAGCCATAGGTCTGCCTTGCATGGCTGTACCATACTATGTACTGTACAAAGAGAAGAATGGTGGCTGAAATCCAACCTGCACTCGGCTTACTCAGCCTTTTCCCAGAGGAAGAAAATAATTTTTGCCTTTCTTCTGTCTAGAGAGGGCACCTCTGTAAGGATCCATGCAAACTAATTTATGTGCTAATGATGTTTCTGGGATGGTGATGATTTGTGTGATTTACCCCGTCTTGATGTATTATTTGGATCCTGACTCTGACATGCACCGCATTCTCTGTCAGTGGGTTGCATGCACCCAGGGAGTACATAAGACAATCCTTTGGGGTTCAAGTTAAAACGTAATGGAAATTCTATTTGTAATTTTTAATCTTAAGAAAGAAATTAAACTGTACCATTAGTTAATAGATCAATACTGGCAGATGTTTTTATTTTTAAATAAATATACATATAATTGAAGTAAATACCCAGAAAATTTTACTGAAGCATGATCAAGAAAAATTAGAAACTATTATTTAATATCATCATCTACATCATTGATAAAAATTTTAAATCAGACCAGGTTGAGAACAGAGCCACTGATCCAATATGTTGTCTGGATACCTGTAAAATTGGACCCGGTACCTAATCCAAAATCAACCATTATGTTGCAGATACATTGTGCTAGACAGCCTGGAAGATGGTTCCAGAGCTAGACTCTTCCTCCTGATGTTCACAGTCATGTAAATAACATTGGTATCTTCGTAACAGATCCTGAGCCAGAGGTATCTGGTCAAGCTGTGCCCAGATTCCTTACCCACAGAAACTATGATAATAAATATGTACTATTTTAAGATGTTAAGTTTGGGGGTTATTTGTAATGCAGTAATAGATAATATGCTCTTCCAGGTGACTTATAATAGGCATCTCTAAATTTGTAACCACCAACAAGTCTGTGACTTATTATCATCCTCACTTTGCAGATGAGGAAACAGAGACTCAGAGTATTTGAGTGACTCTCTCAAGTTCAAAACAGCCATAATAGGGTTGTAGCTTTAAATCCAGTGTGGTGCCAAAGTTCTCACTCTTTTCCACTCACAACAAATTATTCCCTCAACTAGGTTATGGCCTTGGGCAAATTCCTGCAACTTCTTAGTGGTTAGTTTCCTCATCAGTAAAATGAAGGACTGAAAGAAATCCTAAAATTTCATACCCCTCCCTTGTTTTATCCATAGCCCAAGAATTTTATACAAAGGAACGTGAAGGGGGAAATGAGGATTTGATGATTATTTCATGGGGCTGAAGAAATACAGCCAAGTGGAAAACCACTGAGGTTTGTGACTTGCCATCGCATCTGCAGCTGATGTTGACAGCTTCCCACCCATCCTGGGGTGCCTCTCAGAGAATAAAAGTGGGAAGAGATATTTCTTAAGACGAAAGGCAGAAGAGGCTTCTAACCTACTCTGACCAGCTCTTATGTTGCAATAGCTTCACAGAGATCCTCCCAGCTGCAATGCATGGAATAAAAGTAATAGAACTCATGTTTGCTACAACTTGGTATATACTCGATACAGGGAGGCTCAACAGAAGGAACAGGTGAATAGCGGAGGGAAAGGTGGTAATTCACATCAAAGAGGAACATCTTTTTTTTTTTTTTTTTTGAGACAGAGCCTCAAGCTGTACCCCTGGGCAGAGTGCCGTGGCATTACAGCTCACAGCAACCTCCAACTCCTGGGCTCAAGCGAGTCTCTTGCCTCTGCCTCCCAAGTGGCTGGGACCACAGGCGCCCGC
>CAUYTI010073528.1:0-17427 GCA_963575145.1 Galago senegalensis | reverse complement strand
TATGATTTGTTTGATGTGTTGCTGGATTCTGTTGGTTAGGATCTTGTTGAATATTTTTGCATCAATATTCATTAGTGATATTGGTCTATAATTTTGTTTTCTTCTTGGGTCTTTTCCTAGTTTCTGGATCAAGGTGATGTTTGCTTCATAGAATGTGTTGGGTAGTAGTCCGTCTTTTTCTATATTTTGGAAAAGGTTGAGTAATATAAGTACCAGTTCCTCTTTAAAGGTTTGGTAGAATTCTGACATGATGCCATGTGGTCCCAGGCTTTTCTTTTCTTTTCTTTTCTTTTTTTTTTTTGAGACAGAGCCTCAAGCTGTGCCCCTGGGTAGAGTGCTATGGCAGCACAGCTCACAGCAATCTCCAACTCCTGGGCTCAAGTGAGTCTCCTGTCTCCACCTCCCAAGTAGCTGGGACCACAGGCACCCACGACAATGCCTGGCTATTTTTTGGTTGCAGCCATCACTGTTGTTTGATGGGCCCGGGCTGGATTCGAACCTGCCACCTTAGGTGTATGTGACTGGCGCCTTAGCTGCTTGAGCCCCAGGTGCTGAGCCCCAGGCTTTTCTATTTAGGGAAATTTTGTATAGCTGATGCTATTTCAGAACTTGATATATGCCTGTTCAACATTTCCACTTGATTCTGGATAAGTCTTGGAAAGTGGCATGCTTCCAAGTATTGGTTGATTTCCTTCAGGTTGTCATATTTCTGGGAATAATGTTTCTTATAATATTCATTAAAGATTTTCAAATTTCTAAAGGGTCTGTTGTTATATCTGCTTTACCATTTCTGACTGATGAGATTAGAGATTTTATTTTTTTTTCTTGTTTATGTTGGCCAAAGATTTATCTATTTTTTTGACTTTTTTCAAAAAACCAACTTTTTGATTTATTGATCTGTTGTATAATCCTTTTGTTTTCAATTTCATTTAATTCTACTCTAATTTTGGTTATTTCTTTTCTTCTGCTGGATTTGGGATTGGAATGTTCTTCCTATTCTAGCTGCTTGAGATGTCCCATTAAGTTTTTAACTTTCTCTCTTTATGTTCTCTTGAGGAAGGCTTGCAATGCTATAAATTTTTCTCTTAGGAGTGCCTTTGCGGTATCCCAGAGGTTCTGATAACTCGTGTCTTCATTGTCATTTTGTTCTAGAAATTTGGTAATTTCTGTCTTGATCTCGTCTCTGACCCATCTATCATTCAGCATAAGGTCATTTAGCTTCCATGTTTTTGTATAAGTCTGCAGAGATTCCTGTTGTCACTGAGTTCCACTTTTTATTCCATGATGGTCCAAGAAGATGCATGGAATAATTTCCATTCTTTTAAATTTTCAGAGTTTAGACTTATGATCTAAGATGTGATCAATTTTGGAATATGTTCTGTGGACTGATGAAAAAAACGTGTATTCAGTTTTGTTAGGATGAAATGTTCTGTAAAATCCAAAAGTTGAATAGTTAGATTTAAATCTAAAATTTCTTTGTTATGCTTGTATTGGAGGATATATCCAACAGTGCTAAAGGAGTGTTAAAATCTCTTAGTATGATGGAATTGGGAAAGATCAAGTTGCTCATGCCTATTAGAATATCTCTTATAAATTAAGGTACATTCTGGTTGGGTCTATAAATATTGATAATTGAGATCTCATCATATTGAGTATTACCCTTAACAAATATAAAGTCGACATCCTTGTCTTTGCTTACTTTTGTTGGTTTAAAACCTATTGTATCTGCTAATAAAATTGCAATGCTTGCTTTCCATTTGCCTGGAATATAGATGACCATCCCTTCACTCTGAGTCTATATTTGTCTTTTAAGGTAAGATGAGATTCTTGTATACAGCAAATGTCTGTCTGAGTTTCTGTATTCAATCAGCTAATCTGTGCCTCATTGGAGGACAATTTAAGCCATTCACATTGATTGAAATTATTGATAAGCCTGGTAGAATTTTGGGTATCAAGTTGTTCAAAGGTCCAGTGGATATTTTTAATCCTTTTGCCACTGTGGAAGTTGGAATTTGATCAAAAGTTTCTGAGTGAGTTTACTTTTGTGGCAGAGGATTATACTGGTTATTATGGAGAATAGGTCTGAGAATATACTGAAGAGCTGGTTAAGTTATGGCAAATTTCTTCAAAATGTGAATGTCATTAGAGTATTTAATTTGTTCATCATAAATGAAACTCAATTTAGCTGGATATAGGATCCTGTGTTGACAGTTATTTTGTTTTAGGAGATTAAAAGTTGATGACCACCCTCTTCTCGCCTGAAAGGTTTTGGCAGGGAGATCTGCAGTTATTCTAATATTCTTCTCCTTGTAGGTTATAGTTTTATTATATCTAGCTGCTTTTAGGATTTTCTCTTTCATATTCACTTTAGTGAAGTTAATTATGATGTGTCTGGGGGATGTCTTATTTGGGTTGAGTCATGCTGGGGTTCTGAAGCTGTCTGTTATCTGAATTTCAGGATCTCTTGGTATATCTGGAAAGTTTTCTTTCATAATTTCATGAAGAAAGCCTCTGTGTTTTGTGAAGCAACTTCATCACCTTCAGGGATTCCTATCAGGCGAATATTATCTTTCTCAAGTTATCCCAGAGCTCTCTGAGAGAATAATCCATTTTTGGTTTCCATTTCTATTCCTGTTTAGATGCTTGGGCCCATTCAAAAGCTTTGTCTTCAATGTCTGAAATCCTTTCTTTTGCCTGCTGAATTCTGCTACCAGGAGATTCTATCATATTTTTCAGATCTTTGAGGGCTGCAATCTCTTGCCTGAATGTTTCAAAATCTTTGGTGGTTTTGTCTTTGAATTCATTGAATTCTTGAGTGAACTTTTGGAATGCTCCTTGAATTTCTAATTCTATCTTTGCCTCTATTCTATTAATCTTATTTGCAATCCAAATTCTGAATTTGATTTCTGACATCTCAGTCATCTGTTTATAAAGGGGCTCTTCAGTTTCATCTGCCACATCCTTTCTTGGGGGAGGGGGTTGATCTACTCTGGTTATTTGTATTACCAGAGCTTTCCTGCTGATTCTGCCCCATGATTATTTTACCCCATTTGGCTTTTCCCCTTGAGCTTTGTCAAGGACCCATATGGTATTACAGCCTGAGAGACTGGGGATCTGCTTGGTGTGGTGGGACTAAGTGGCTCTGTCTTATTTTCAGTTGGTCTCTGTCCCACCCTCATGAATCAGTTACTCTAGGTTGAAGTCTCAGCTGTGGAGAAATACCAGCAATTAAGTTGCCTCACTCCCCACAAACAATAATTGAGCAAGGAAATTCAAACCTTCCCTCAACCATACACCCAGGGTGCCACTTTGGATATTCCTTTGGGTGATTTGCCCAGTTCAAGGGGTCCAGATCGGTTGTCCCAGTCAGTATCACCCCAAATGTCTCTGGCAGCTAGATAAGAGGGGTTTTCTGGCAGCTCAGATATAACTTGCTCTAGTGCTCTGTGAGGGCAAAAGGACCCACCCAGCAAATGAATTAGTCTGGGAAGGTTGATGTCTCCTTCCCCACCTTGCACCCAGTCACTGGTAATCCCACAGGGCTGTGACCTAGTTCACTCCAGTGAGCAACTGCTCCCGTGGTTTATGATTGCCTGAGTCACCGGGAGATCTGAGTCTGGCAGGGGGACCTTGAATGTTTTTAATATAGGCTGGGGCAGTTCACTCAGTTCCAGCCCTGTGCCTGTTTGCTATAGAACAGGACATAGCCACTTCACATAATTTGTTTCTGTCCTGGCCAAATTCCTCTGCAGGTCAGATGCTGCTAGAGCTGATAGGAAACTCAACCCTGGGCAGCAAGCAATTAGAGTTTACACTCAGGTGTCAATTCTAGCCTCTGCCAGCCTACTGCCTTTGTTTCAGCTATATTTCCCTGAGGACTAGGTGCTATTATGTTCTCTTTACTCACAAGAACTTCCCAAGTCTGTTCCACCAGTGGCTGCTGTCTGGAACCTCTGGTTACCCAGAGAGACAGGGCATGCCTATCTGGAATGGCCTCAGGGATGTGAGCATTTACCACAGCTCAGGATACTGCAGCTCCTGTATGGCTTCCTCTGAGCTAACCATCCTCTCCTCACTCCCGAGCCACAGAGTCAGCATAGACCAGCACCAGCCCTTTCCTCCTCCACTCCTCTCAAGGAAATGCCCAAGAATCTGGACTCCATGGGTGACAAACCTCCAGACCTTGGGGTGAGAGTGGGGGAGAATCCTCGGGGTCCAGAGTTGCAGGTAGGGAATATATACAGTTTTATACAGTTTTACAGTTTTATGCCTGGCAGGAGGGTGCTGTGGCACACCAACAGGGGTAGGAAGTCCAGTTTTTAGGGGGTCTCTCCTGTGGGATAGAGTGGGAGGATGTTTGAACTCTGCTCGCTTGTTTGTATGGAGTAAACTGCGAGTCCTTCTTGTCGGGGAGGGGACTCCTGTCTGCTTGGTGGTGGATTTTGTACCTATTGATTGTATTTTTGGGGTCATAGCTTGCCTCAGCAAGGTTGAAGTGGGTTCTTCAATCTTCTCTCTTGGCTCAGTTCCATACCATCAGCTCCCTTGGTAAATTTCTGTCCTTTTAGTTTCCTTCTAGATGGGAGCCTCTGTAGAAAGCTGTTTGTAGTCTGCCATCTTGCCTCTGCCCCCCACCCCCCCGCATTAGTTCTTGAGTCAAATACACTTGAGTTTGAATCCTGACCCCACCACTTATTAGGTGCATGAATCTTGGCAAGTTACTAGTAGACCTTCTTGTACTTCACTAGAAAACATGTATGCTTCATAGGATTGGAGTGGGGATTAAATAGGGCACTGTATAGAAAGCAATTCAAGGCTATGCAAAGGATAGTTAGTGCACAAAAAAAATTAGCTGTTTTTATTTTAACCTATTAAGGTTGAGCCTGAAGTCTTTTTTTGATGGTAAATCCATGAAGTGTGTTGTTAGTGATGATATGAGAGGTCTCAAGGTGAGGGGAAGCCTGCACCTTCTAACTCCCATAGAATGGAGTGTGGAGAAGAGGGAGAGAGAAAGGGTATGCAAGTAGGGAAGGTGAGAACCTGGATATCCCTACTTTGAGGACTGGTTAGAAGCTCCCAGTTTGCAATTAGTGGGAGCAAAGCATAAGTACAAACTCAGTCTGTAGGCTGTGGCACCCAACAGCAGAGGACCTCTCATTAGAAGCCAGAGGAGAAAAGGCCACTGAGGCAGAAAATACAAACACTTCTCTGGTGCCATGAGGTAGAGTTAATCTCAGCTCTCTCCCTATACTATGAAACTGTCTGGATGTGGACCACTGTGCTACCTTTTTCAGGATCAGCTCCCCTTAGGTGACATAGGGCAATCGTCTTAGCAGGAGAGAATGAGAGAGAAACAGTCTTAGTAGGAGAGCAAATCTTAGCAGTCTTTGGAGAAGGACTCTGGGCAGGTGCCCTCTGATCAGGAGGAACAAAAGAGTTAGAGTGAGCAAGTCCATGAGAGAATAAATGAATCCAGAATAACCTCTCCTGTAGCTACTTATAGAACTGATCCTGTGGCTATTTATACCATAGGTGTGGAGACTGCCAAGCACTGATGCTCATGCTCTTGTGTTAAGGAGAGCCAAATCCCTTCCCCATGCCCTTATCACCAAGGTGTTATCAAGATGTTATATTACAGGTATTTCTTATAGTTACAGAATGTTTAAAGCTTAACTTTCACTTCCCCTTCCCTTGAATCATCTGGTCTTCTAAACTAGGAAGGTGGTGTGCTTTCAGGTATTGATCAATTTCCTCCAGATTATCATAATTCTAAGAATAGAGTTTTTTGTAGTAATCATTGAGGATTTTTTAAACTTCTGTGGTATCTATTGTTATTTCTCCTCTATCATTTCTGATTGACATTATTAAAGATTTTACTTTTCTTTTTCTGGTTAGGTTAGGCAAAGGTTTACCAATTCTATTCATCTTTTCAAAGAACCAAATTTTTGTTTCATTCATCTTCTAAACCATTCTTTTGTTTTCAATTTCATTTAGTTCTGCTCTAATTTTGGTTATTTCTTTTCTTCTGTTGAGTTTGGGGTTGGATTGTTCTTCCTTTTCCAGTTGCTTTAGATATCCCATTAGTTTGTTGACTTCCTCTCTTTCTGTTTTTTTTTTTTTTTGGATGAAGGCTTCTTATGCTATAAAATTTCCTCTCAGAACTCCCTTTTCAGTATCCTGTAGGTTTTTATAATTTGTGTCTTCATTATAATTTTGTTCCAGGAATTTGATTTCTTCTTAATCTCATCTTCAACCACTATCATTCAGACTAAGGTTATTTAGTTTCCATGACTTTGTTTGAGTATGAAGATTTCTGTTACTGTTGAGCTCAATTTTTATTCCATCATGGTCTAAGAAGACACAAGGAAAAATTTATATTCATTTAAATTAGTTGAGATTGGACTTATGTCCTAAGATATGATCAATTTTGGAAGATGATCCATGGGCTGATGAGAAGAATGTGTATTCAGTTTTATTAGGATGAAATGTTCTGTAGATGTCTGTCAGTTCATTTGTTCTAAGGTCAAGTTTAAGTCTATTAATACTTTGTTTAGTTTCTTCTGGGAGAATCCTTCTAGAACTGACAAAGGGTGCTAAAATCTCTACCTATTATAATGCAAGAAGATATCACATTGGTCATATCTGTTAGGGTTTGCTTATAAATTGAGGAACATTTAGGTTGGGTGCATAAATGTTAATTATTGAAATCTCTTCATGTTGAGTGTTTCTCTTGAAAAATATGTAGTAATCATCCTTGTCTTTCCTTATCTTTGTTTGTTAAAATCCTATTGTGTCAGAAATAAAATTGTAACCACTGCGTTTTTCTGATTTCTGTTTACCTATATTATAGATGCCCATCCCTTCACCCTGAGTCTTTTTTTATCCTTTGAGGTACGATGAGTCATTTGTAGGCAATAGGTACCTGGCCTGTTTGTCTATCCAGTCCACCAACCTGTGCATCTTTAGAGGACAATTTAAGCCCTTCACATTAATTGAGAGAATTGATAGGTAGTGTTTTGGCTGTAATGTTTTTCAAAGGTCCAGCAGATATTTTTAATTATTTCACCATTGTAGATGTTAGGTTCTGGGTGAGTTTACTTTGGTGATATACCATTGTGCTGGTCATTATGGAAAACAGTTCTGAGTATTTCCTGGAGAGTTGGTTTAGTTATGGCAAATTTCCTCAACATGTGTATATCTGTAAAGTAGTTGATTTCTCCATCACAAATGAAACTCAGTTTAGCTGGACACAGTATCCTGGACTGAAAGTTGTTTTACTCTTGTAATAATTTCATAGACATAGCTTCTAAGGTCATGTCAAGGGACACACATATGAGAAGAGTCACCATACTTAGGGAAGCCCAAAGCATGCAGTTTCTGAAGGGGTTTTAACATCAGGAATGAAGAGGCTTGATACAGAGTATGTGCCAGGGGACCGAGGAACTCAGGAGTCCTGAGTAAACTTTGGATCAGTATTTATTATCACAAAGCAGGAAAAAGGTAGTTCAAGTTACTTATCAGACGTTAACACTAAAAACAGGGAACAGGGAAAGTGTCAGACAGAAAGTCTCCAACTTGATTTTGCAAAACCACAGACCTTAAGCAAGATCTCTGCTTCCAGAGTCAAGAGACCTTTGGAATATAGAGAACCTTTACCATAAGCATTAGGCCTGGTATTGCCACACCTCACATATACATTCTCTCTTGGGGGCCAGTTTTCTGACTTTTGCATGTACACAACTCACATGCCATTCTTATTCTCTAGGTCTCTCAAGCAAGAAGCAAGTCTATGCTAAAGATCAGGGCATAATTTTCCCTACATGTTTCTATAAGGTAGTTATAGTTTAGTTGTATTTCCTTTAATCAAGATGCCAATTAGGGTTTTTATTTTTATTTTTGTTTTTTGTTTTGGTCTAAAAACATAGGATGTTCTTACTGTTACCAAATGGACAAAGAGAAATGAGCTAGAAAGATTAACAGAAGATGAAATTCTCATGCAGAGGGAGAAAGGGTTCTATTAACCCTTTTCTTACATTGACCCTTTCAGAAATAACTTCTAACAGAACCAGCTTACTCAATGATCATTCTAGACAACCTAATTACATCTTACAGTACTTGCTGCTACTGAGAATCCAATAAATTGATGTAACACACTCAAGATATGGTTGGGTCTATTACTGATACTATACTTCCCCTCCCCCACTTTTTGCAGTTTTTGGCAGGGGCTGGGTTTGAACCCGCCACCTCTGATGTGTGGGGCTGGCACCCTACTCCTTTGGGCCACAGATGCTGCCCATTTTTCCCTTTTTTAAAAATTATTTATTTCTTATATTTTACTTATGTTATTTATGAAGTTAAATGTGACAGTTGAATGTGATGTAATATTTCAGCTTAATTACCTTAGTGCAGTCATGTATTTGTTAGATAATTAATTAGAAATCTGTGGTATGAGTTTTCCTGTAGTTATGGCCTTGCTAATTCACTCTTTTTGCCTGTTCAGCTGATCTGGGAATGCCCCTCTCAGTGGCAATTGTTTTGCAGTTTTTTTGGTTTTATTTTTGGCCAGGGCCGGGTTTGAACCCACCACCTCCAGTATAGGGGGCCAGCGCCCTACTCCTTTGAGCCACAGGTGCTGCCCAGTGGCAATTATTTTGTATAAAAACCTTCAATAAGCTCCTGGGCTCCAGGTCAGGGAATTTCTCCAGGCTAGCCTTCCTGTTGTCTGTCTTAAAGGAACTCATGAATTTACTCCCCTCTTTGGACCTATTTTTCAACATATCTTAGTTCTGCTGTATTCTGGTGTGATTTGGTGACATAAATGTGGCTGAAACAGGATTGCACCTTGGTTTCACTCAACTGCTAGAGCACATAAGAGATGCCATACTCTTGCACTCATCTATAGTCCTCCATAATATCATTTTCCAGGCATAGCATGACCTTTACTATGTAAGCAATTACAGAGAAATCAGGCAATGATATGTCTAGCTATTTGTCCTGCAAAAGTACAACTAAATCATTACTATGTATCTCATGCCAGGGTACTTTAATTGATAGTTAAATGCCTCAGAGGAAATAGCCACATGTAATCTAAACGTAAACCCAGATTTATAAAGAAAGCAGTTTTTTTTCCTAAGCCAAACAACACAGCAAACAGTTATGGCATAAATGTGTGTATGTAGATGGAGAATGCAAAGCACAGGAAACATCGCAAAGGATGGGATTAATTGAGAAAGGCTTCCTTAAGCAGGTGCCAGGTCCTTGAGCTTGATCTATTAGATAACTGTCAATCGCTGTAGGTGTCAAGGGTTGGAGGAGTGGCATTGGTTTGGCCAAAATGACAGTTTAGGAAATGGCTGCAGCAGCAACAGATTAGAAGGGAGAGAAGAGAGAGGTTGGATTCTGATAATCCATGGACATGTGGATAGGAGGTGGGTGGGGAGGAGTGAGTATGGGGAGTCCCATCTATTCTCGGGTGGCTATGAAGGAAAATTATGTTTGCTGTGAGACATTGACAGAAACAATGCTGAACTGGAGCTCTCTAATTTGAATTTGGATTTGAAGTCCCTGGAGCCTGCTCCTCTTAGAGGAATAGATTCCTGAGTCCACCTAGGCTTATTGTAATTAGGCATTTCTAAGGAAAACAGGATATGAATGAAGAAATGGTAATGCAATCCTTGGAAGATTTGCATCTCAGTAAAAGCAGCTGGCTCTTAGAATGAATGGCTAATTTTCTGTGCTGGGGAAAAATAGAAAAGGAGCCATCCTTCCTGGCTGGATACCAGTGCCTGATTATACATTCCAGTGTTTCTCCTGTCCCCACCATCAACATCATAGTTGCTGAATCCTCAAGGAGTGACGATGCAGCAGGTGTACTATTTCTCCGCTATTATTGTCTCAGTTATTTTTAACTTTGTAGGAATCATTATGAGTTTTTTTATTACAGTGGTCAATTACAAAATGTGGGTCAAAAGCCACAGAATCTCCTCTTCTGATAGGATCCTGTTCAGCTTGGGCATCACCAGATTTCTTATGCAGGGATTGTTTTTCCTGAATATTATCTTGTTATTCTCTTCAGATTTTTCAAGGTCAGTGTCGTTGTCCTCTTTCTTTGTGTTTTGTTGGATGTTTTTGGATTCTAGCAGTCTCTGGTTTGTGACCTTGCTCAACAGCTTGTACTGTGTGAAGATTACTAACTTCCAACATGCGGTGTTTCTCCTGCTCAAACGAACTATCTCCCCAAAGATTCCCAGGCTGCTGCTGGCCTGTGTGCTGATTTCTGCCTTCACCTCTCTCCTGTATGTTGTGCTCAGCGAAACATCACGTTTTCCTGAATTTGTGACTAGTAGAAATGGCACATTATTTGACAAAGGCATCTTGCCTTTGGTGGCCTCTTTGGTCTTGAGCTCATTTCTCCAGTTGGTCATCAATGTGACTTCTGCTTCCTTGTTAATCCATTCCTTGAGGAGACATGTACAGAAGATGCAGAGAAACGCCACTGATTTGTGGAATCCCCAAATGGAAGCTCATGTAGGTGCTATGAAGCTAATGATCTCGTTCCTCATCCTCTACATTCCATATTGTATTGCTGCCCTCCTCCATTACCTCCCTTCTTACATAGAGTTGGATTTGGGGACCAGAAGCATTTGTGCGGTTTTCACTACCCTTTACTCTCCAGGACATTCTGTTCTCATTATTATCACACATCCTAAACTGAAAATAAAAGCAAAGAAGATTCTTTGTCTACACAAATAGTGGAATTTTAGTAGGAAATACTGTCTTGTGTTACCTCATGGTTTGGAGTAAGATTTTCTCTGTTAGCATATTTCTTAGTGGTCTGAGGAATTGTGATTGCTGATCTGACATCCTAGGCCTTTGAGTGCCTGTATTTCATTTCATTCTGTAATTTTTCTTTTGTTGATATTTTTAAATAAGTCACAGTTTCTAGGGAACTATTGGAGGCATTGCTTACCATGTATTTTGCATCCCTGGATAATAGAAATCACCACCTTGTTCCATTGGCTACTGAAGCTTAAGGAAAAATTCTCTCAAATTAAGGAATACATTGTGGTGGACATGATTGGTTAAATTTTTATGTTTAACTGAGGAACCCTGGTAAGTGTTCAGCAATGGGTAAATGGTCACTGGGAGCCCCTAGCCAAAGCTAGGGGGTTTGTTATAAGAAAAGGAAAAAAGGAAGGATTCAGAGAGAAAAGGAGGAAAAGAAAAGGGTGAAAAGTAAAATGTGGGCCCCGGTGTGGTGGCACATGCCTATAATGCTAGCACTCTGGAAGGCCCAGGTGGGTGGATTGCCTGAGCTTATGGGTTGGAGACCAGCCTAAGCCATAGTGAGACCTCATCTCTAAAAATAGCTGGGCATTGTGGCAGGTGCCTGTAGTCCCTGCTACTTGGTAGGCTGAGGCAAGAGAATCACTTGAGCCCTAGAGTTTGATGTTGCTGTGAGCTGTGATCTCACAGCACTCTACTGAGGGTGACAAAGTGAGATTCTGTCTCCTCCCCCCCAAACAAAGAAATAGGTGTCTGTTGTGGGGAAAGGGAGTAAAAGGGTCCTCACACTTGCTGGGTGGTATTGACTGAGCTCTTACTACCAAGAAGCCCTTAAGACTGAATTTTCAGGCTTTCTCTGGAAAGGAGGAAAGGGTCAGAGCTGATGGCTAGAGAGAAGTGATTAGTATTAAAAAAGTTGAATCTGGAATAGTTTCAAGGGTCTTAAAAATCCATAAGCTAGCCTGAGTTCAACAGCAAGTGCCAAATAGTGATATTAACATTATCTGAGTGAAAACTTACAAAATACTCTACTTTACCATGTTATGTGGAATTTAGTGGAAAACAGAAGGAGGCATTGGGCTGGTTATGGAAGTGCTTGACTTCTGGTGAATTTATTTCATGTTTATGCATGTGTGCATAGCACGATTCTTCTCTGGGACAACACGTTTCTGGGGTTGGAACAGAAGGACTGTGCATCCGAAGGAACAGAAATCTGACAAGATTTGGACTGGGAATTGGGGAATAATAACTTACATTTGTATAATTTTTTGGTGTTCATAAAATGCTTATGTAATATTTACATAAAAATAAATAAATCCTCACATTTTACAAATTACCTGACTTTTTGCATTCTAGTAACCAGAATATTAACTACAATATATAGTTAGGGTTACTGAAACCAGTATATTATTGTAATAAAATTGGAGGTATTCATCATGTTAGAATATGAACATTGACTGTTCTCTCTCCTCTCTTCTATAGTAATAAAATTGTTAGCTGTACCAAATTTTTGCAGCTAGTTACACTACAGCTTCCTACTATAAGTAGGTTCTGCCACATGATCAAATTCTGCGAATAGTGTGTGAGCAGAAGTGATGCCTGTAGTTTTTAGGTGGTGGCCTTGGAGCAGTTATACCCTCTCTTTCTGCTTTCCTTTTTTCTTTATTTCTTCTGGCTCAGAGTGCTGATGTCGTGGTGATCTATTTTAGACTGTACAGTGAGGTGAATGCTCAGGGATAGTAGAGTAGTTATCCATCTTAGAGTTGGCTCCCTGGTTCCTGATGCTGTGGTGTTTCCACACCAGCTCTAGACTACTTAAGCCTGAACTCCAGGACTGTTTATGAGAGAAATACAATCTTTATTCTTTTAGGCACTGTGTTTTTGGTCTCTGTTACCTTAGTTAAATAACTTGTGGTATGCCATAAATATATACAATAGTATATATTTTATGATGAAACAGTATGTGGTTATTTACCCTCTAGATAGATAATCATAGAACTTTTTATATGGCCCAAGTAAAATAAAAATAAAACACGATAGTACAATACCAATTTTTATAATAATAAGTATATATGAAAAAAATCTAAAAGGAAATATATAAAAATGTAAACAATTATTTTTAGGTGGTAAGTATTAATTTTCTTGATATTTTTCAAGTTTTGTATGATGAATTTAAAAAAAATACTTCTAAATATATACAGTATATGCAGTCAGTCTGTCTATCTTCCTCTCTTCCTCTCTATCTAAAGGATAGATAGGAAGTTCAAATGTAAATATCCAGTTTCTCCTCACTAAGAAAGGTAAGTGAGTAGTCTTTTTTATTTTCTAGTATTGTTAAAGTTCTGCCAATTTGTTTCTTGGTTGTCCCACACTGTCTTTGTTTTCCCCACCTCTGTGTTGGAGGCGTTGTCTTTGTGTTAGAAACATTTTTGCTACTTGAAGACAATCTGGAGTCTTTGCTTAGTTATTTGCCTAAAGTTCTCCTTAGGCACAGATTTTAGCAATGCTGCGGATTTAGAGTTTTGCTGACTCCACTATGCTCTGCTAAATCTCCACCACTGAATACTTAGTAGCCAGGAATTTTTAAAAAAATGTTGTTTTGGTTTCTTTTTTCAAGAAATGATAACTTCCAGGCTCTCTAATATCAACACTCAAGGTCCTGCATCTCCCACTGTTCTCAGCCTATTACAGGAAAGGGAGGGGCAATTAAATCTCTGCAAAAAAATGGCCACTTTCTGAAATGAAGGGCAGGTGTCTTTACAATGTCCTGCAATATCCTCTGTGGTAGCTATGACTTAGAAGTATTGCCATTCAACTTTCAACTGCTACAAGCACAGTTCTGTATGGGCTACATTTACACATGTTTTATAAGCTCATCCCAAACTGTTTGGTAATGTAGGCATTATTGCACCAATTATGTTGTTGAGAAAGTTAAGGTACAAAAAAGCTAAGTAAATGATTCATAATGGTGGGACTAGGAAGGGTATAGCCAGAGCTTCAGTTATAGTCTTTTGTGGTCTTTGGACTCTAAAATCCAATTATTTTCCCACTACATCACAAGATGGGTGGCAAGACATAGGACAGAGTAGGATCATGCTCAATGAAACAACCTGATTTTCAAGGAGAAGAAGAAAATATTCAAAATGATGTCTGAGGTATTATATGTTCAGCCTGAAAACCCACCCAGCGCTGCAGCTGTGAAAGTTGTGGGCATATGAAAACCTTATAGGTTCTTATTTTCCTTACCTGAAATCAAGGTCATGATGTATAAACTCAGGGCTTTTAGGTCCTAGAAATTACTGAGATATGTTTTAATATTCTTACTTGGGAAGGGAGAGGCCAATAGAAATATAATGGGAATGTAGATGCAACTTCTCTTAGAACTAAATGAAATTCTTCAAAATTTCAAGGGCTTGAAATTTGAAATTTTATTTATATTGCTTAGATTTCATTCAAACACTTGTGGTTTTGGATTTCCCTGATTATTGTTACCAGCATTCTGTTGATGAGCCAATTTTAGTTGTGAAAGGAAGGAAGGAAGGAAGGGAAGGAGGCGGGCACATGATGTCAACATGACTTGTCACTGGTGATGTCAACTTTGATCACTTAGTTAAGGTGCTTTTTGCCAGTAACTGTAAAGTTACTATTTTTTTCCATTTCCATTCTGTATTCTTTGAGAGAGTCATTAAGTCCAGCCCACACTCAGCAGGAGAATGAGGTCCACCTCCTAGAGAATTCTCCACATTTTGTCTGTTGCATTTAAAAATTTTCACTCCCCAAATTTCATACTTAGGGAAGCAGACTAAAGTAGTTCCCTCTTTTTCATCTGCAAAGTCCCCTCACTGACCTGCTCTTACTTTATTCACTTTCTCTACCCTGAACAATACTACTTATTCTGTTCTTCCTCAGGAGTTGTGATCCCTGCTACACCAGCACCCTGGTTGATGTGGTCTGGTGCTTCCTGCTAGGTCCAAATGCCTGAATTCCAGCACCAAGGGGTTGCATTGACCAGTGAGCAAGCACCCCTGCCTTCATGGTGGTGGGGGACAGAAGCCAGACATACCAAGAATGTGTGTTCATGTATAGATTTCATTCCTGTTACACGTGCTTATTAACAACATGCTTGATCTGCTCAATTCCTGAATATCTGGATTAATCCAGCTGGTTAAGAGAGATTTAGTTTACTCAGGTTAACAGCTGCCTCAGAAGAGTTACCTTGTCACCATCTAGTGGCAAAGCAGGCACAATTTGGGGAGGAATTTGAAATTTTGTATAAGAATACAAAAATGCTTGAGTCAGATGTAGAATAGAGGATGGAGCTGTATTGAGTTGGCAACAGAAGGAAGTGGATTTTTGGGTGAGAGTGCCAGGTTTTTGAAACCAATGCTTGGTCTGAGTTTCTTTCTTTTCAACATTCTTATTTTATGTAGGATAGACTGTTCTTTTGATGCTTTTTTCCCATGTAACGGTCTCTTCTGATACTGTATTGCACTTGGTTCGGGAACTGTGAAAATAGTTGAGGGCTCAGAGCAGTGGAATGTAGGAGCATGAACTCAAGGAATTGGGTCAAAAGATGTGATCTGGTCATATTATAGCAGACACATTTTGGTTGTGTCAAAAGTAAAAATTGAAGTTTGCTTTAATAAACTGGGAAGCACCAAGGCATTTAATCTCCATGGACTCCTTCAGGGGAGCTCCTGGTTTAAGGCTGACATGCTGCACTGTATTGTGTGGAAATGAAGTACTGGCACATAGTAGTTATTTACTAAGGATTTTTCAAATAATTGATAAATGGCATACTTAAAAAAAAACATAACATGAGGTGCTTTGCATTTGCCACTGTTTAGATTCTCAGGAAGTCTTAGGCAGGTTTTGGGCAGTAGGTAGGGTGGGAGGAGGATTTCAGGAGCCTGCACTCTGGGGCTTCTGTCCTTTGGACGGATAGTCTGTAACTGTGCTCTGTACCTGATTTGAGATCCCCAGCCAGCTTCATGTCAATGTAAGTGAAGGTGGGACAGTTACCTTCAAGAACCTTTCTTTTCCCCACTATTATAATATCTTTGCCAGAGAATGGATTTCAGTCAGTGACAAAATCTGGGTTCTGAGCAGTGAAATGCTGTACTGTGTTACTGAAAACACCTCAGGGGATCTGACCGCAGCCAGGGGCTGTACACATTCATCAGTGCTGGAGTAGGGCACCTCCTCCTTCACAGTGACAGACACCCCTCCTCAGCCATGCCTACTGCTGCCCTAGGGCTGCTGATGCCAGCGGTAGTGGCTCAATTTCTCATTGGCTTGTTTGGAAATAGAATCCTCGTGGTCTGGCGTTTTAGAGAATAGGTCAAGAATGTATGTTGTGAGAATTATGGTTGACCACTTCTTCCTATGCAGGATGATCAAGGTGACCGCTGTTTGCTCTGTAAGCATGTTTGCCAGGACAGCATGTGGTTTGCCATTTTCCTCAGTGGCTTCTACTGCACGTAGACAATGGCCTTTGACTGCCCTGACTTCTTGTGGCCAAAGAAGAGGATGTAATGCTGTGTTTTTAATTTCTTCTATTATCTTTCAAGATCATTTTTCAACTCCTAGTTCTTGATGGTTTGAAACTTTAAAAGTCATTAACAGGGATAAGTAGCATCCTTCAGCCTCTTTCAAGTCTGGGTCATTTTTATAGGTTCCAGTCCAGTGCGGGAAACTGATTTCCATTTGTGGTGTTTCTACTGCAGTGTGCTGATTGTGTCTCCATAGAGACATCACAGGAAGGTGAAGGACCACAGAGCTGTACGGAGGACACCGGAGCCAAGATTCATATTCCCCTAATGTTCCTGCTTTAGATGGTTTCTGCATTGACTAGGCTCTTTTCCATCCTTTCCACATCTTCTTCCCCTGAGCTCACCCCTGTCTCCATCTCTGTGATGCTTGGGGCTGCCTGTGCTTCATTCCATTCTGTCATTATGGCCACGAGGGACCGGACTTGTCAGAGGATTCTATGGAAGATGGTGTGTGCTTGGAGGTCCTAGAGGCTGCAACACGGGATAATTAACTGGAGCACTGGCAAGAGTAAAATTAATTAACTGTATTTTTAAGTAAGATAAAATTTTTGTTCTTAATTCTCCTTGTTTTTTGTCTGATTTTAAAACAAAATTAGAGGGTAACATGAAAGGGTGGGTAGAAAGCAGAGCTATTGCACTCTAAGAGATGCAAAGTGCATTATTTTAATAATCTCCAGAAGTCAAAACTGGGTTCTCATGTTTTACATGGAAAGTATCGTATTTTTGCAAATTACTACAGATAATCCAATTTGCCAATTCGCTGACTACGCCTCCTTGATAAACATGTGTATGTTTTAAAAATAGATGAACCTGGGCTCGGCACCTGTGGCTCAAGCGGCTAAGGCGCCAGCCACATACACCTTAGGTGGTGGGTTCGAATCCCCAGCCCGGACCCGCCAAACAACAATAATGGCTGTAACCAATAAATAGCCGGGCATTGTGGCAGACACCTGTGGTCCCAGCTACTTGGGAGGCAGAGGCAGGAGACTCACTTGAGCCCAGGAGTTGGAGGTTGCTGTGAGCTGTAATGCCACAGCACTCTACCCAGGGGGACAGCTTGAGGCTCTGTCTAAAAAAAAAAAAAAAAAAG
>CAUYTI010073527.1:0-13865 GCA_963575145.1 Galago senegalensis | reverse complement strand
CCAATGTTAAAATCTGGTCACCTTATGTGAGCTGTGTGACGCCATGGCACTCTACTGAGGGCGATAAGGTGAGACTCTGTCTCTACCAAAAAAAAAAAAAATCCGTCTAAAAAAGATTCATTTAAAAATTCTGCATCTGTCTAAATTAATACAAATTTGTAATCAGATAATTTGAATGTTTAGCTACGTTTTAGCTTTCTTTTCCTGTCATTATCAGACCTAGACACGATATCTGAGCTTTTTGTTTAAAACGTGATTAGTTCTTTACAAGGACCACAAAAAAATTCTGATACCAAAAAAACCTACTGAGGATTTGCAGATATCTACCTTTGTCCAGGGGGAATGAGGTGACATGGAATGTGCTACCCTTAACATTACAGAATTGGAGAGACTAGAGAAGCTCTCAGGAAGCCCCGACTCTACCCACGTGAGTGACGTGAATGCCACCGCTTCTCACCCACAGCTCCTGCACTTCAGAATACCTCTCACCTGTCAACTGTTGGTAAAACGAAAAGACACAGCTTTACACTGGTGAGACAACACATCAGTTTTACATACTGGCAACACACACATCACTTTGAGAGATTTACATGGATAATAGCTGAACATGGGATGTTATATCCAAAGGCCCCTCTGTAACAAAGGCATAATCATACTGCAAATTTCTACACTCACTACCAGCTGACAGGATGGCCACTTCCCTCAGCACGTACCGACACGTGGGAGGATGGACATCCTACTAGGTGGAAGAACAAAACGGCTTCATAAGAGCTGGGGCTTATATTGCATCTTTGGGGGCTGAGTGGCTGTCTGTCTGGCACACACTCGGCGCTGTATCACGTCCCACAATGGGACTGAGGGGGTACCATGATGTCCCCTTTCCTGCCAGGAACTATACATATAACTCTTCTTGGTACCTTGTAATATAAAGGCCTCTAGAGCTCATTTCCCCAGATCTTTGGCTTTTGAAATGGCTCCTAAATATTCCAGTTCCTGGGGCAGGAGCATTAAATGCTCTCACCCAAATTACCACTCACCCATTTCACAGCTAATGCAGTGAACCACACAAAAAATGTGCTTCAGACCTATCAAAATGAGAAAAGTGATTTTATAAAATAAAATGGCCTAGATATATTCATTACAGCACAGGATGTGACCTGTGCCTTGGTGAAAACTACCTGCTATAGCCAGGCCCAGTGGCTCAGCAGTAATCCTGTAATCCTAGCACTTTGGGAGGCCAAGGCAGATGGATCACTTGAGCTCAGGAGTTTGAGACCAGTCTGATCAAGAGTGAGACCCCCATCTCTACTAACAATAGAAAAATTAACCAGGCATTGTGGCAGGTGCCTATAGTCCCAGCGGCCTGGGAGGCTGAGGCAGGAGGCTAGGCTGATACCACTGCCCTCTGGGCAACAGAGTGAGACTCTGTCTCAAAAAAAAAAGAAAGAAAGAAAGAAAAGAAAAAACTGCCTCTGGCACATATATTCCATATTAAAAAAAATAATGTTACTGATGTTTTAAATAATTTAGGTGTCCATATCAATAACATAAAAGAAATCAGAGTCTTTAATTATTTTTCTGAACACTTGAATTCTTTGCCTATGCGTTAGAGCTGTGTTTTATTGATTGGCATAATGACTGTATTTGACACTTGCATCTGTTGTTGTTGCCTATTTTGTGAATGTGAGTTATATAGACAAATTACTTCCATAAAATGCAAGTCAGTGTAAGAATCGTAGGTGTAATGTCCCCTCATTTTCCACTCAGAAAATATTGCAAAAAAGAACGGGCA
Source organism: Galago senegalensis (assembly GCA_963575145.1). NCBI lineage: Eukaryota > Metazoa > Chordata > Mammalia > Primates > Galagidae > Galago > Galago senegalensis. The sequence goes on along the minus strand of CAUYTI010073527.1, from coordinate 12,073 downwards.
AAAAATTTCTAAGAGCTGGGAAATGAGGTGGATTGAGGGAAAAAATTCAGGTTCTCTACCACACAATGGAAACATTGTGCTAGCCCGGAGCCCAGAGCGTGCAATGAAATTATTGCAAAGTAGAGGAGCAGGCACCAAGACGCTGGGCCTGGGACAAGTGCCCAGCACTTTCTTAGGTGCCTCAGCACTCTCCTGTCAAGAAACAGCCACCTCAAACCAGCCCCAACTGCTTTAAAACGGCTTTGATTGTCCGACAATGCCATTTAGCTGACTATAAAACTAAAATCCCCACCTAATAAAAATTAGAATATCATTAACATAACACAGGTTGCATAATAGCATATGATGATGGTACTGTGCCTGCATCATTTATTTCAATATGAACAGAGATACAATATAAAAACTTTGCCTCACTCATTCACTGGGAAGGAGCATCAGATGGCTATTAATATAGCCATCCCTTAGAGAAGTTTTGTTTGTCATAAAGTCACCATGAAAAAAAAAAGACTTGTCTATCCAACCAGAAGTTCTGGCCTAGACTACAAATGCCATGGAAACTTCCAGAAGTTACACCAGATAGTTTAAAAGAGAAAGAAACCTCAATTCCAGGACCTCCGCACACCTTTCGTGGAGGTCTTATCAATAATCCTCCCTCTGCTTAACATAACATTAAATAGAAGGTACAAAACAAGACCTTGGACTCACAAAGTGCTACTCTCTGTAACTCTGCCCAGTCTATGAGGTAGACTCTTTGTTTTCTTTTCTTCTTTTTAACAAAAATACTTTTACTTTGTTCCATTGGCTCGCTCTTGAATTCTTTCCTATATGAAGACAAAAATGCACTTGACCTTCAAACATATCTCAGTTTGGGGGTCTCCTATCCTGCATCTTTACTGTATTCAGAGTTTTATATCTACCACCACAGTCATTAGAATATTGTCATTATCCCAGGTTGTCATTAGAACTTTGTCATCACCCCAAGTACCTTAGCCATCACACTCCAATCCTCCCAGACCTAGGCAGCTACTAAGCTACTTTGTGTCTTTACATATTTGCCTATTTGGACATTTCATATACATAGAATTATATAGTTTATGGTCCTTTGTGACTGGCTCATGATGTTTTCAAGATCTAGTTTTAAAGTAAATAAAAAATGATTAAGGGTCAATGTGCAGTATTTTCACACAGTAGAGAGGCTCGGTAAATGCTTATTGAATTGAAATATAGTTTTTGATCATAAATGATTGCCCTGAGTCACCAGGAATAGGCTACTTATATTCGTTGCATTCTTTAAGGAAACAATTAAGCAGTTCAGAAGTTGACCACAGTGGCTCACGCCTGTAATCCTAGCACTCTGGGAGGCCCAGGCAGGTGGCTTGCTTAAGCTCAGAAGTTTGAGACCAGCCTGAGCAAGAGCGAGACCACATTTTTATTAAAAAGTGAAAAACTAGCCATGTATAGTAGCACAGACCTGTACTCCTCAGTACTTGGGAGGCTGAGGCAAGAGGATCTCTTGAGCCCAGTAGTATGAGGTTGCTGTAAGCTATAATGGCCTCACTGCACTCTACCCAGGGGGACAGAGTGAGACTGCTTAAAAAAAAAAAAAAAGGGCTGCTCCTGTGGCTCAAAGGAGAAAGGCGCTGGCCCCATATGCAGGAGTTGGGGCAAAAAACTGCTCCCCACCCCCCAAAAAAAGCAGATAAGTGAATGATGCATTCTTAAGATCTTTCTATTGAGAATAGATGAAACCTAACATCAGTGCTTTAAGGTATCTCAGTTGCTAGAAACCTAGCTTTCTAGGGTGACCTGGTCTTGGAGAGTCCAGACAGCGGACATTTTAATGTATTTTGTGTTCTCTCCACCTTTTATTTGCTTAATTTGTTCTTCATACTATCAAACTTCTTTCTGTATGTCTGCACTACTGATTTCTGTTAAATTCCTCTGTCTGTGCTATCTTAAATGGCTAGTTCATTGTTACTATTTTTAACAGCATACTGGGTTGTTCCTTTTTTTTTTTTTTTTTTGAGACAGAATCTCATTATGTTACCCTTGGTAGAGTGCCTTGGCATCACAGCTCACAGCAACCTCAAACTCTTGAGGCTCAAGTGATTCTCTTGCCTCAGCCTCCCAAGTACCTGGGACTACAGGCGCCTGTCACAACGCTCAGCTATTTTTGGTTGCAGCTGTCATTGTTGGTTAGCTGACCCGAGCCAGCTTCGAACCCGCCAACTTCGGTGTATGTGGCTGGCACTGTAACCACTGTGCTATGGGCGCAGAGCCTGGGTTGTCTCTTTTATTCATTTATTCATGCACCCTGCTCTCTCGCCACTGACAAAAATTTAGGATATACTGGCTCGAGACCAGCCTCTGAAACCACTCTTTGTATGTTCCTTCATGCCAACATTGCAACCATATTTTTCTGGTTTATCGAGCAGTTTATGTAGGACAAGTTTAAACCCCTTGTTGAAGTTAAAATATATAAACAAGAATGATTTACCGGCTTAGAAGCAGTAGGGAAAGTTTTACTGATCCGGCAGGATTCATTATTCACATAGCCGTACTGAAGAGGGTTAGGGAGTGAGAAAGCCTCTAGTACTAGAATGAGGTATTCTTTTGCGAGGATTGGAAAATTGTCTTCACCGCTTCTGATTTTTAGTTATCTTGCTCTTTCTCCTGAGGGAACCCAAACAACAGTGGTGGTTTAGGTGCTCCGAACTTCCAGGGCTTATGGTCTGGGCACATCTCTTATTTTAAAAAAATATACATTTTTTATATCTCTATTTCATCTTCTCGAAATTCCTGGTTCGAATGTTGAATTTTCATATAACCTTGAGCCCACCTGGCAAAGGTTGGGGTCTGGGGCTTCCTTCTAAGGAAGGAAAATAAATCTTCTACTTCCAGTGATCCTAAGACAGCAGCAGGCAGCAGCAGCAGAACTCCTCCTCCAAAGACAAGAACAAACCTTACACTGAGCTAAAATGACCTTGAAAAGCAAAAGAGAAAAAGATTATGTAACTAATAACAATAGCCTGGTTTCTAACATCTGCCCCCATAACTATGTAACTAATATTGAATTGAAGGGGAAAAAAAGTATAAGAGAGTTGGGGAAAGAACTGTTCCCCAGAGCCCAGGATTTCACACCTTGAGGCACCTGAGTTCTCCCTGGCAATTCAAGGTTCCTCTGTGTGGTTGGTGTGTCTGTTTTAATTCCCGTTTTCCTGCAACACTTCTAGGTAGACACCACACGCCCTTGACTTCCTGCTGACGGTCCCAGGAGCCCACAGAACTGCTTTCACTATTGCACAGGAGAACTCTAGCCTTTAGAAAGCCTGGTCATTTTTTTTCCAGCAGGCTGGGCCGCAGACTGCGGCAGGATGTCCAGCTGGTCGATTCCCAGCGACCCGCTTCTCTCGAAGCTCCTGGTTCTTAGGCCCTAGGCATGGTCTCGGGCCACTACCTTGACCTTGGCTTACGCTTTCTCCCCTGTTTCTAGCTGATTCTAATTGGCAGGAAACCACAAGCTTCATCTGCCACGAGTAGAAGTCACGTCTGAAACAGGTTCCCCTATTAAGACCGAGGGCTAACCTAGCATATGGCCACTTCGTGTGGGACTTCCTTTTTCCTAGCACATAATTGTGTCCCACCCCCACTGCTGATGAGTGTTTCCTGTCCCTCCCACAGTTCCCTTCTCCAGAAACTATCTGTCCATTCCCGATTTTCTGTAGCTCTGAGCCCTAATTACAAAAATTATAGAATGGTATCTAGAATCCCATAGAAAGATAAATAGAATGCCCCTATATGTGCCTATGATTCTTCTATTCTCAATCCACTCCTTTTGAAGCATAGCTGATCATTTGGTTCTGGGGCTAGATGTTACAAAAATGGTCATCAGCTGCCACAATCTTTCAGAAAAGTAATTTAGTGATAAGTAAGGACCACTTAATCCCTTAAAATTACTCATTCCAAACATATGTGCACCAAAATTTGTGTTCAATAAAATGCAGAATTTCTGTCTTGAAAAAATTTGAAGACCGTCTAGCCGTCCAAAAACAGGACTAAATAAAACATGGTATGTCAATGTAGTAAAATGTTATATCACCATTAGGTTATGTTTCTGAACAGCATTTTTATTTTTTATTTATTTATTTATTTTTTAGACAGAATCTCACTATGTTGCCCTTGGTAGAGTGCCATGGCGTCACCTCTTACAGCAACCTCAAACTCTTGGGGTTAAGTGATTCTCTTGCCTTAGCCTCTCAAGGAGCTGGGACTACAGGTGCCTACCACAATGCCCGGCTATTTTTTGTTGTAATTGTTATTGTTGTTTGGCAGGCCTGGGCCGGGTTTGAGCCCTCCAGCCCCTGTGTGTGTGGCTGGCACCCTAGCCACTGAGCTACAGGCTCTTTTTTATTGTTATTGATTCATTGAAGGTACAAGACGTGTCACACACTGAGACCCCACCCCCTCCCTCCTTCCCTCTCTCTGCTCTTCCTTTCCCCCATGAACAACATTTTTAAAATAAGGGAAATTCCGAATTCTTCTGAAGAATCTCTTTAAAAATAAGTGAAAAGTGGCAAATAATAACTTTGGTAATAATATGTTATTACCCCAATTTCGTAAGGAGAAGAAAAATGCTTGCGTACAGGCATCTTAGGGCAAACATGAAAACATTAATAGCATTTTTATCTGGGTGGGAGAATTAGTGATGATTTTTAAATATATATGGTTCCGTATTTTTCAAGTATTCTACAATGAATGTGTTACTTTGCTAATCAGAGAAACATACTTCTGTTATCGTTACTTGTTAAGAGAAATTAGACCACAAAACAGCAAAAACACAAAGCCCCCTGCTTGTTTTTTTCCTTTATTCTTTCACTGCAGTCTTTCTCTTTGATGTAGAAAAAAGAGGAGCTGAAGTGTGTGAAGCTAAGAATGTAACTCCTTCCTACGACTCTGGAAGGTACAGATACATACACCTTTCCCATTTTAAAGGAAAGGAAACAAAATCACAAAGAAAATGGTGGGGAAAACAAGACGTGCACAAAGAAAGGCCCATTGGCAAAAAAGGGATGTTTCTCCTGCCTGTGCTGTTTCTGCCCAATGATATTTTTAAAGTTGTATCTTTCTCTGTGGGTGGACAATCTCATTTTATCAGAATAAACTTTTCTTTGGCAACAAAGACAGTCTACTTTCTGTAACATTTTCACTCTAGCTAACTTTTATTAGCCAAGATTTTGTCTGAACAGTACCAATTCTTTTAATGATTGCCCTAAAAAGACAGACTAACTGGCCTGGATGAAATGGAATTGCATTTGTTCCGAGGAGCTGGGTGCAGCCTTTTCTGCATGTACCTTGTTATTTCAGGGCAGTAACAAGTGTAAACCAGTGCTGGTACACAAATGGTAGAGGAGTAATGGTGGGGTGACGAGGATGAAGAAGTTGTCCTCTTCCCAGTTCCTCATTCTAATGCCAGCTGGTTGCTCCTCGCTGGTGGCATTAGAATTCTGCCCTTCCAGGCAAAGGCCTGAAAGGTTGCAAGGTGCCTCCGGAGGGTGCTGACCAGGCCTTGTGTGAACAGACACGAAATCTTTTTTTCTTTTTTCCAAACAGAGTCTCACTATTTTTTATTTATTTATTTATTTTTTAGACAGATCTCACTATGTCACTCTCGGTAGAGTGCAATGGTGTCACGACTCACAGCAACCTCAAACTCTTGGGCTTAAGCAATTCTCTTGCCTCATCCTCCCAAGTAGCTGGGACTACAGGTGCCTGCCACAAGGCCTGGCTATTTTTGTTGTTGTTGTTGTTGTCATTGTTGTTTAGCAGGCCAAGGGCTGGATTCTAACCCACCAGCCCCAGTGCATGTGGCCAGCGCCCTAACCACTGAGCTAAGGGTGCCGAGCCAAACTGACATAAAATCTTAAGTTTCCCCGCCCAGCCAACTGAATGGGATGGACATGTTCTTGGCCAAGAGGATCCCAGAAATGCCCTACAGCTGGTTGCTGGCCGTGAGGAGGAAGGTCAAACATGCCTCCTCATGGCCCTTTCCATCCAGATCCACTAGGAGAACAATTGTCCCTTTTCTTTCCCTCCCTGCAAGAACCAGATGTCACCATACCCAAATAAGACTAAAGATGAAGTCCTATCTCTGCCAGTTGGGCTTGGTTCCCCAAGCTGAGACACTGCCCCTCCCTCCTTCCCTCTCTCTGCTCTTCCTTTCCCCCATGAACAACATTTTTAAAATAAGGGAATTCTGAATTGTCTGAAGAATCTCACCCATCTTCTGTAGTAATCTCTTACTGATCCATAACAAATTCCTCTTTTCTCCCCTCCTATAACCTCTTTTACCACAAAGATACCCTTGTGGCCTAATGGTTAAAATTCTGCGCTTTCACTGCAGCAACCAGGTCTGATTCCCAAAGAATAAAATCATATTTATGCAAATATTTACTTTCACTCCTTTTTGCATCTTCTGCTTTGCCATCTCCCACACCCCATAAAAATCCAGAGGGAACTTCTAATTACTGGGAGCCCCTAGGAACTCAAAAGAAGGCACCCCTTATCCTCTTTTTCTTTGAGGTCTCTGTCCTCCTCATGGAATCCTAGGAGTCATAGATAGACTCCTCTCAGGCATAAAATTCTGCTCTTTTTATATCATATCACCCCACTGGCTTTTCAGGATACTGGAAATTACTTTGTATTGTGAAAAGTATATATATATATTTATATCTAATGGCTACACCCAATGATAATGTTAGAGGTGGCTAAACACGGTTGTTCAATATTTATTGTTATTGGGCCTCCTCTTCTTGCATTTGTTGATTTTCAAGGCAGCTGCCTGCCTCTTAAAAGGTCTGGGTTTTCAGGCAGCTGCCTGGGTCCTCAGTTATTGGAGTGCTATTGGCTGAAAAATGACTAGACACCCTAAAGTTAGGCAAGCAAGAAGCAAGGTGTATTGAGAAAGAGAAAGATAGGTTTATGGAGGGAGAGCTAGATACAGGCTGACAGAGCAAGATATGTTCACTACAGACAGCAAATGGGCCCTCATCGTGGCCACAAAGAGAAGGCAAAGAGGCAAAGGGATGGCCAGAGGTTCTCTTTTATACCACCTGAGGCAGGCCTTGGAACCAGAGTCTAACTGTGCATGCAGACCTCCTACGAGCCCCTCTGAGAGCCCCCTGGGGGTGTGGACCACAATGTAGATTTAAGCTAAGGACATGAAAATTAGTCTTAAGGCTGCTGTAGGTCACCTTCAAGACTCTACTGTATCTGTTGGTAGGCGATGAGCTAGAGAGCCTTCTACATCTTAGTGCAGTTGTCTGGCTGAGTTCAGATTGGTAGATTGGTAGGACAGGCTCTCCTCCTCAGGTGTGAGCAATCACTTGTGATGAATTAAGGTGAGCAGCACCTGGATGGGAGTCTGGGGACCTGCCCTTGTTCTCCTTCTCCAGGAAAGCTGGATGTCTACTTAACTACCTACCTAACAAATTCAGATAAGAAAAGCTTGGTTTAGGCACCTGGAGGCTATAGCCCAGAGGACCCCCACTGAGGGATAAGAGGGAGGAGGTGGTGCACTGGTCCCTGCGTGGGCTGATTAATGTTGGGTTGCTCACTAGCTTTGGAAAATGTCCTTTCAAGGAGGTGCACTATGGAAAAGTTGCACTGTCCAGTCCTGCCACGTTTCCCTCCCTGGGGCGATCTAGGACTCAGTGTAGAAATGAAATCCTTGATTTTTAGGGATCTAAGTATTCTGTCTTCCAGCTGTACCAGTGCCAAAACTGCAGGCTTTCTTCACCCAGCTCCATAAAGGGGCTCTACTCTAAAGGCAGTAATCTAATTAAGAAACTAGCTAAACTGAAAAAACCCCTATCAGACTAAATCAGTCTACAGTTAGCTGGCTACAGAAGAAATTTTACTTCTATTACAAAATATACTCCCATATATCTGTAGGCCATGCACCTGTCTTCTTTAGAGAAATTTCTTTTCAAGTCCCTTGCCCACCCTGAGATGGGATCACTTGTTCTTCTCTTGCTAATAAATTTGAATTCTCTATGGATTCTGGTTATTAAACCTTTGTTGGAGACATAACCAGCAAATATCTTCTCCCATTCTGAGGGCTGTCTACTGGCTTCATTTACTGTGTGACTGAGTTTTTGTAAAATGAAATTTCTCACAAAGCATCTTTGCATTAGCATGTGTGTAGGAATGAAAGGTAGATGCTTCTTGAACAGTACCAACAAGGGCTTAATCTATTTGTGAATTTAGTGAAATCATAGGACCAGGTAGAATTGTGTGTGCTCTAATATGAGTAATGTATATAGGATGAATATGGTGTCTAAGGAGTCTCTGGCTAGATCAAAAAAGAGAATACATTTCATCAATAGAAATAATAGTTGTTGTTTCTAGATGGCTAACAGCAAAGCATATACATTGAGAGGCCGTGACCATATTCATAGGACAATGAAAGTCTTGGAGTAGAATAAGCATAGCATACATTTCATTCTTTTGGACAGAATTATGACTTTGAACAACTTTGGAGTTATTACCATCAGTGTATCTAGCCTTGCCATGTTTGTTGGCATCTGTGTAAAAAGTGGTAGAATCTACAATTGGTGAGTCTTTGATGATATGAGGAAGGATCCAGGAAGTAAGTTTTAGGAATAGAAATTTTTTATCAGGAGAATATTCATTGGTAATTAAGCCTACATAAGATGCAAGAACAATTTGCCAAGACATAGATAATTGAAAATTCAGTTGAATTTGTTTTTCTGTAAAAGGAACAATAATAGAACAAGGATCATAGCCTGTAAGTGGGTGAATTCTGTTTCTGCCCTTAGAAATTAGCTCACAGATTTTGTCTAAATGTTATTGTAATTTTTGTGTAGTTTTATTAGGAAGGAATACCACTCTAAAAGGGTGTTCGCTTGATGAATAACTCTAGTTGGAGAGTGAGAAGTGGCTATAATTATCAGTTGAATTGGTAATCTAATATCAACCTGATCTAATTCTTTTGAGGCAAACTCTTTTTCAATTAGTTATAATTTCTTCTTTTCCTCAGGAGTAAGAGAATGAGGACTATTTAAGTCCAAAGGTCCTTCTAGGATTTTAAAAAGATTAGTTAAAGCATAAGTTGATATTCCTAAAGTTGGATGTAACCAATTAATATGACCTACCAGTTTTTAGAAATAATTTAAAGTAGATAAGGAATCTAACTTAAGATTAACATGTTGCTGGAAAATTTGTGTTTGAGTTAATTTGTATCCTAACTAATTATAGGGGGATGTAGTTTGAATTTTTTCTGGAGCAATTTGAAGACCATAAGATTTAAGGGTAAGTACAACTTGTTTAAATATATCTTGCAAAACAGCTAAACCTCGGTGTGCAAATAAAATATCATCCATATAATGAATGATGTAGGCTGCAGGATATTTATTTCTAATGTGCTGTAATGACTGATCAACAAAATGCTGACACAGAGTGGGACTATTTAACATACCTTATGCCAGAACTCTCCACTGAAAATGCTGATAGGGTATTTGTTGATTATATGAAGAAAAAGAAAAGGCAAAATATGGTAAGTCTTCAGGATGCAAGTATATACTTAAAAAACAATCCTTTAAGTCAATGACATACAAATACCAATTGGAAGGGATCACAGAGGGTAAAGGAAGTCCTGGTTGCAGAGAACCCATGGGGACAATAGTTTAATTAACTTTGTGAAGATAGGTGAGCATTCTCCATTTGCCTGATTTCTTTTTTACAACAAAAACAGAAGTCCAAGGTCTGGTAGAGGGCTCAATATGTCCTTGCTCTAACTGTTCCTGAATTAAAAATTGTAAGGCGTCCAGTTTTTCTATACTTAATGGCCACTGCTCCACCCACACTGGATTATTGCTCTTCCGATATAGCTTTAGAGCATATTTTGGGGCAGTGGTCTCTATGTTAAATTTGACATTTGAAAGGAATTAGTATGAAAGGAAGGTATGGTTATTACAGTTTTCCATTGCTGAAGTAAATCTCAACCCCCACAAGTTAATTGCAATATCAGCTATGTATGGTTGAATTTGAGCATTTTGATTATCTGGTCCTAAACAAGTTAAAGGTAATGTACTTTGAAAGACTGAATTTAAAGTTTCTATGCCTGTAAAAGGAACATCGACTATCTGTTTCGGCCACTCCTTGGGCCACAGTTTTAAAACCATGACTGAGACATCTGTGCCAGTATCTAACAGGCCAGTAAAGGATTTATCCTTCAAAGTAAGTGTTAATTGAGGCCAATTCTTATCAATAGATTTTGGCCAGAAAATACTGTTTGTATTGCTGAGACCACCAGTATGTTTTTTCTTTTCTTTTCTTTTTTTGTTTTGCAGTTTTGTCCAGGGACAGGCTTGAACCCACCACTGCTGGCATACGGGGTCAGTACCCTCCTCCTTATCAGTATTTTTTTTTTTATCAGTACTTTGTAATTTAACATGAGGCAGGAGCAGCAATTGAGCAATCTTTTCTCTAGCTAAAATTTGAGTTGATTGGTTTACCGAAATCATGATCCGCATTTCCCCTAAGAAGTCACTATCAATAACACTTGTGTGGACAAATACTCCATAAGATGTTACACTACTTTTTCCAAACAATAACCCAACAGTGTCTGAGGGAATAGGACCACATATTCCTGTTTTTAATTTCTTTACTCCCATGTTGGGAAGCAAAATAACATTATCACATGCTGGTAAATCTAAAGCAGCACTACCTGGGTGGCACATAAAAAGGGATTTGGCTTAAGTTGCTGGTGAGTAGGTAGGTCTCCAGACCTGTATTCTTTGCCTGTGGGCCCTGGGATGGGCCCAACTGACAGTTTCCTTGCTGTAAAAGTGTTCCATTCTTATCAAATTGAGAGTGGCATTCATTTGCTCAATGAAGCCCTTTTTTACAACTGGGGCATATACTAGGGGGTTCATATCTTCCTTGTATCTTTTGAGTATTGGATGAGAAAAAAACTTTACTATTCGTATTATGATTGCTATTCCTTTTCTGACACTCTCTTGTCATATGACCTAGCTTTCCACAATAATGGCATTTAACAAGATTCATTTTGAACCTTCCTTTTAAAGCAATTGCAAGAAGATTAGCCTTAAAGAGTTTAGTTCCTACATCAGCACAAGCCCATATGTATTCCTCTAAGGAAGCATTTTGTGCTCTCAGAGGACGTAAAACCTTTTGACACTCAGAGTTAGCATTTTCAAACACTAAGTTTTGAAAAAGCATATCTCTGAGCGCCGACTGAGTAATGGCTTTATTAACTGATGTTTTCAATTGAGCTAAAAAGTCAGTATAAGGTTCATTTCCCAATTGTATTATCTTAATGAAAGATTTTCAGATATCTCCAGGAGCCTGAACTTTTCCCCAGGTTCGAAGACAGCACAGCTTTGTTTGTATTATCACTGTGTCATCGTACTGGATTTGTCTCTGAACCCCTAGCCACTGACCAGACCCAGTGAGCTGTTCCAATGTTATAGGAATTCCTCTCTGCTGGTTCTGGGACTCATCAGGTCAACCTCCTCCTTCCACCAAGTTTTAAACTGCAAATACTGTCCAAATTCAAGAATAGCTTTGGCTATCATACCCCAATCATAAGGAATAAGATGCTGTTCTTATGCAAGCCCCTGTAACATACCTCTAGAAAATGGGGACTGCATGCTATACTGTGTTACAGCCTATTTTAAATCTTTTAGAATCATAAAAGTAATCATATGGTGATCAAAGCACTGGGCCCTATTAGGTGATGTTCTTTCTTGTGGGGAGAGAAGGACGGCTTGGCCACGGATGCAAGCTTGCTCCTAGAATTGTTTAAAAGCAAGAAACTACTACACACTCTTAGGTGGCATGTAGCAAAATGTCTTTATTTTCCACTCCCCTTTATTGGGAGCTAGTCACGTACACCACATTGATCAATAATCCTAATATCCTCATTTCTTATCTTAAACTATAGAAAAGAAAGAAAGTCTGGGAAAGTGAGATAGCCATCATAAGATTAGCCTAAAGAAAGAAAGTCTGGGAAAGTAAGACAACCATCTTA
>CAUYTI010073526.1:0-16475 GCA_963575145.1 Galago senegalensis | reverse complement strand
TGGTCTCCTCTTCATATTGCTGCTTCTGCTGGCCGGGATGAGATTGTGAGAGCCCTTCTGGAAAAACACGCTCAAGTGAATGCTGCCAATCAGAACGGCTGTACTCCCCTCCATTACGCAGCTTCCAAAAACAGGCATGAAATCGCTGTTATGTTACTGGAAGGTGGTGCTAATCCAGATGCCAAGGACCATTACGAGGCTACAGCAATGCACCGGGCAGCAGCCAAGGGTAACCTGAAGATGGTTCATATCCTTCTGTGCTTCAAGGCATCCACGGACATCCAAGACACAGAGGGTAACACTCCTCTACACTTAGCCTGTAATGAGGAGAGAGTGGAAGAAGCAAAACTGCTGGTGTCCCAAGGAGCAAGTATTTACATAGAAAATAAAGAGGGGAAAACACCCCTGCAAGTGGCCAAAGGCGGCCTGGGTTTAGTACTCAAAAGAATGGTAGAAGGTTAAACAGCTTGAATCTATTACTAACTTCGTATGTTTTATTGTTGTTCCCAGTGTCCTGGAAACCAATGTTCTTGTGCTTAATGCATCGTTTATGAATGACGACGTTTTCTCACCTTCTAAGCCTTATAAATATGTTAACTACCATTCCTGGCTGAGGTACTTGTTCTAAGCTTATCACGTGCTTTCCAGACATTGAATAACTGTTGAGATTATTATATCTGTTATGGTATAGAATTCTGTATTAAATTTTGGTTAATTTTGAGTATGGGATTCTGTGGCTGTTATGAGTCTTCAGCACCCTCCCACGTACCTTCTGACCCCGTGTGAGGCAGAACAACGCAACAGCAATACATCAGTTGTTTTTCCAGATGGTTCTAGTGGATTCTATAATGTTTGGTTGAAACACATCCTCACTTGTTTTTCAAGCCTCACATAGGCCTGTGCAAAAATTTCTGTTTTTTCAACCATGAGGTTTAATTTATTTTTATGATAGAAGGAACATGTATATATTTTAGTGGACCAAATTTTACGTTGGAGGGCATGCGCTAAATGAATGAACAACAGTAGTCCATGTACACACGTATTCCTTTGATGAGCTTTCTCCCTCCAAAATAAGATGTATGGTCTTTAAAAGGGAGTTCTAAAGTACCTGTATTGAGTCATCTTGTATGAAAAAGAATGCCAAGCTTGTTAAAATGTGTTTCAAAAGTGTACTTTGACTTGTATTTCAGAAACTAAAAAATAAAATGTTGAAAGCTAAAAAAAAATATTTTCTTTGCTGGAGACTCAGATTCACCCACTGAGTCGTAGCCTAAGTAACACTGCAGGGACACCTGCCCATGCCAAGACGACTTCCTTGGGCTGCTCCTATGTGTGAGCACCAGGCCCACCCTTCCCCCTGACAAAAGACTTTGCTTCCTTCTGAAGCACAGCATTAATTTAGAAACTCTGACATTGCTTCAATGTCTGGGCAAAACAAGGAATCTGACACATGGGTAAGAAACTATCTCCCTGTGTAGGAGTTCATCTCCCCAGAGACTGAGAGACAGTTGCATGTGGCAAATCATGGTGGGCTTCATTATTGAGTCTCACTTCTGTTGCATTCCTTAGTGTGCCTGGCCTAGTGGCTAAGCTGGCTCTGAAGGAAAACACAAGGAAAGGAGCTCAAAAGGCCGTGCTGAATCATCCAGAGCCACCAGCCCAGGATGAAGCCTCTGGCAGGGGCCCATGGAGCTTTCAAGATTCTACATTTCTGCTTTGCCTAAAAACTTCTGAGTGAAAGTATTGTATCCAAAATTACCTAAATCTTGGAACTGTCTTGTACTTTTGACCTTTCCTACCTTCGTGGTGGGGGGGTTCCAGCCATGTCCTATGGCTCACTTTGCAAAGGCATACGTCCTTTCCTTGGATCTGAAACATTTTCTCAAGTTTCACGTGCTCACATTCTAGAATGCAACTGAACCATCATGCCTTCCTCTGCCATCTTTATCCTAGGGCACTAAGCACACATGAGGAAGCAGACAAAGTCCCTGCTTCAGTGGAGCTTACTGCTGGTGGAAGGAGACAGACGGTGAACAAGCAGTGGACAAAATATATATTACAGTGGTGACAGTGCTGGGCACAGCCACTCAACGATAGGCGGTTTCCAAGGACATGTGACCTGTGCAGCTGTAGAGGCCCTGTGCTCAGAAGGTCTGCACTTGAGACTTTCTGCTTTGTGGTCACTATCTCAATAGTCATAATCTTATCTTTGAATCTGGGTTTGGTGAATGACATCATCTGTGACAATGGGACATGCGATCGTTATCTGTGGAGCCGCAGCTTGCCCTGCCTTCTCTTGTCGCCCCAGGACAAGTCCCCAGCCGCCTGATGGCCCTCCAGGCCCCCCTGCCTGGCCTTCCCATCCATGCACCCTCCCTTGACTTCTGCCACCCTGTGGCCCCAGCTGGACCCAGGTGTGGGAAGGGCCATATGGCATCTCAGGTGGGGCATGGCAAGGGTTGTCCTCCTCCTGGAGTTTGCAGCACCACAGTGATTCAGTGAATGATGGGGGCCGGGGGGAAGAGCATAGGCTCATTTCCCACCCTAATCTCAAAACTTGGGGTACCCTGGTGTTGAGCTTGTAAGCCCCCCTGCAACTTGATGCCTGCCTGTAGCTCCCCAGTACCAGTTTCCCCCTGCCATCGACTGCCAGGCTGATGTCCCCTGCCCAGTGGGAGCTGGGAGATTGGCCACGCATCTCCCCTTCCTCTAGCACAACCACAGTGGAGGGAAAGCCCCAGGTGTTTCTGAGTGTCACTTTTGATCTACACGTATCCCCTGTCTTAGGTAGCATACCTTCCACCAGCAAATAAACAGCACAATAAGTTGAGAAAGAGGTTGTGGGAAAAAAGGGAAAACTCTATTTTCATACCTATAAAAGCAATTTCCCTCTGCTTTTTGAACCAGGGATTCTACATTTTCATTTCGCACTGGGTCCCACAAAATACATAGCTGGTTTCAGTATTGGGGGAGAGAGAATAATGGGTAAAGAATCTCTGGTTTATTTAGGATGATCAGAGGAGGGAAGGACCTCCCTGACAGGGTGGTGTTTGGACAGCAGGAGGTAAAGATGAGCTGTGTGGATGTCTAGGTGAGAGGGTTCCAGGCAGCAGGAAAAGTTAAGTGCAAAGGCCCTGTGGCAGGGCTGTGCTAGGCTGTGAGAACCACTGGGACTCCAGCAAAGAGATCAAGGTTGGATGGCAGAAGATGAGGTCACAGTGCAGTGAGGCTGCAACCCTATTACATAGGACATAGGAGGCCTTCAGGTTTTACACTCAATAAAAGATGCATTTTAATATTTTAAGTCAATGAGGATTATACCTACCAATGAGTGACTTGGTATGATTTATACTTTAGAGGAATTATCTATGAGGTCTACTGTCCATTGGCATGAACTAGCCTCATTCCTCCTCATACTCAGCATCCATCTCTGTTCCTTCACTCTGCTTGCTCCTTCTTCATGAAACTTACCATCACCTGGCATATTAGATATGCTTTTACTTGTTTGTCTCCTCGGAGAGAAATATGAACTGCAGGAGAACAGCGACTTGGTCACCCTGGGTCTTTGGATCAGTATCTGTTACCGACTGAGTGCTCAGTGATCGTGAGCTGGGGAAAGAGTGAATGTATCCTTTAGGACAGAGTGGGGTATCTTGAGGGGCTTATAATCAAGGGCTCTCTCTCATCTCCAGGGCCTCTGTCGATCATCACCCCAAACCCAAAACCATTCAGGCATCCCACTCTACTCATGGAAATATGTCACATTAGGTACACATTCATTATCGTCCAGATACAGACCCAAATCTGACTACCTGACCCTCCTTTCATCACCCTTCCTCTGCCTCTTTGCCCTGTCTTTCTATTTAAGACATCTCCTCACCCCCTCCCCACATTTGAATATAATTGTGTTTTTCTCTGCATGGGAGAGAAGTTGTTTCTCTATTGGTTTCATGTTAGTTCTGAGTACATTGGATGCTTGCTTTGCTTGTGATGTTTTACTAAAAAGAATATGTTCCAACTCCATCCTCCATGTAAGGTTTTTGTCTATTACAGCACATTTGGAAAGAGCAGGGTCCCAATAAAGAGTAATGACGAAGAGCGTGGGGCTCACATTTTAAGCCCTATTGTCTCCAGCTACTAGCCGTGTGACCTTGAAAAATCCATGTACGGCTCAGCACCTGTAACTCAGCGGCTAGGGCACCAGCCATTACACTGGTGCTGGAGGGTTCAAACCGGACAGGGCCTGCCAAACAACGACAACTACAATAACAACAACAAAAAAATGGCCGGGCATTGTGGCAGGTGCCTGTAGTCCCAGCTACTTGGGAGGCTGAGGCAAGAAAATCTCTTAAGCCTGAGTTTGAGTTGCTGTGAGCTATGATGCTACGGCACTCTACTGAGGGTGACATAATAAAATTCTGCCTTAAAAAAAAAATAGAAAAAGCCACTTACCCTCCCTGGTCCTCCATTTCCATATCAATAATGTGGAGAGAGACTATTTTCTTATAAGAGTTCTTAACATTTTTGAGGTGCCTGACACAGTGTCTCAATGCATTGCACACAGTCTAAATAGTGTAGGTATTTTTAAATTAAACGAAAAGAAGAACACAAAACTATTATAATATCCCATCACCCAGATACAACTAAAGACATTTCATCACACTTTTCTTGCTGTTGAAGTCAGTTTCTTATTTTCTCCCAAGACTTCATACCTCCAAGTTAACTCTCTCAGACCTCTGAGCCAGCACCACATAAAATAGCCACTGAGTTGACCCAGGTATGAGCCATCCTGGACATCCTTTTGGGTCCTGCCAACTTCATCAACAGCCTTCCTTGTTATACAGTAATAAACATCTCTCCCAGAACTGGATACAACATGACTGATGTGTACAAAGTGTCCTGGGACTATCACCTGAACCTCAACACCAGGCTTCTAAGAACGCAGTGACTCATTTCGCCAAAATGCCTTCACAACACCCATCTTTTCTTGCATAAAGTTTTTATCCTCAGTAAAGTTTTGTACACCTTTCTTGCAGGATGACATTTCATTTAGTAGAGCTCATAGATCTAACCCCTCAAGATCATTTTGAATCTTGATTTTATCACCCAGTATATGAGTCTATTTCCTATATTTGTAACTATAGGCTTAATAAAAATGTTAATTCAGGGCATGCCACCAGTGACCTTTACCAAGTTTGACAAGTATTCACTCATCTATATCATTTAACTTTCTAAAAATCTGTAACCAGATAAATTTATGATTTTTAGGATACGTCTTCAATGGGTCTTTAGTTCTATTATAAAAATAATTTTGACAAATATTTTGTTAAAATTGCAATTCACTTTTACAAGGCACTGAATTGTGTTTCTCTCACCCCAAATTCATATGTTGAAGCCCTAACCCCAATGTAACTGTATCTGGAGGTAGAACCTTTAGGAAACTCTGGAAGTGCCCATAATGGTCATCCACATTTCAATAGCTAAAACTCCACGCCTTGGACATAGACGAATGGCAGCTGAGAACTGCACTCCAGCTATGTGCCCAGAAAGATATGAAGCAATTTGGCAAATAGCCAGCCTGTTTCTAATTTTTATTTTGGGTAACTACTAAAAATCTTTATGAACACTGTCTGGGCAATGCTGTGTGAGCCAAGCAAAACATATTTGGAGGCTAAACACAGCTCAAGGGGCCTCTAGTTTGCAACTCTGCACTGTGTAAATGTTAAGTGCCATGTTATTACCCAGGATGTAATTCTTTGGGGTATTGAGATCTAAACTCATTAAGAGTGGTATATGATTGCTTTAGAATGAAGTGGGTTTTTTTTTAACTTTCATTCTTCTCATATGGAATTCTCTCCAGTTCTTTTATTATTTTATGTGCTGTTTTCTCCACTCCTATTGTTAAAAAGCAGCATGTGAGAAAGTATTTGTACCTGTACCTCATTTCCCTTCAAACCTTTGAATGGTAAGCATTAGCCAGCTTCTTGCACTTTTGCTCCAGGTGATTTTCTTCTTGAAACCACCTATGGCCACAGTTTTCAACGTCTTTTCTGATGAACTGAGTGGGCAGAGATTCCATGTCTGCCTGGTGGGGATGGGATGAAGTGAGAAGAGGCATGGTTTGACAGGACGATGGGCCCTCCTGCAGCTGCCCAGAAGCCTCTGAGACCCTTCTCCTTCGCATCCCACTTCCTATCTGTCTTCTCTTTAGCTATGGTGCAGTACTCAGATTCTCCAAATCTATTTACTGTACTCTGGAAATAGCAACAGGGGAAATAATGAGCTGCATTTAAAATAAAAATGAAATTCTAAATTCCAATTTTAATTTCCAATCATTTGAAACCATTTCCCTCCCTGACCACTCTTTAACAAATAAATAAGTGAATTTGTTTAAGGCTTTGGTCTGCTTTAAATCTGCAAAGAAGTATGAAGGAAAAAAACATGTTTGCTCCAGATTCTAGCAAAATGTGTTGCTGATTAGTGGAAACTACCGAAATAAATGAGGGTATTTTTCTTGAGAAGCTCATAGGAATGAAGAATTAAAAGACATATAGGAAATAAAAAGTTATACATAAAAACAACCCTCTGTTGACTATATTGGTAGGCTTAAGAGGACAGGTGAAGAAGAGAAATCTTGACAAAGATGTAAAGAATTGGTCAAATCCCTCTGTTGACAATGGTGTTCACATAGGAATGGTCCCCACTGGTGAGTGTCCTCATCCATCCAGGCTGCTATAACAAAGTACCATACACGAGGGAGCAACAACAGAAATTTATTTCTTATATTTCTGGAAACTGGAAAAACCAAGATCAAGGCACTAGCAGATTTGGTGTTGTAAGAGGATCTGCTTCCTGGCTTGTAGATGGCACCTTTTCCCTGTATCTTCCCATAATAGAGGGGCACACATACCTCCTCTCCTTGGACCTATTTTATAAGGGCACTAATCCCATTCATGAGGACTCCACCCTCATGACCTAAGGCGATGAGGACTCCACCCTCATCACCTCCCAAGATCCCACCTCCTAATACCATTGCATTGGTATTTGGTTGGTAATTAGGTTCCAACAATATGAATTTTAGGGGGACACAAACATTCTGATCATAGCAATGAGAGTAATAACAGGTACAACCAGCCAGGAGAGCTATTTATCAGTTTGCATAAAAATCTTGATGTCCTTTGTTCAAGCAATTTTACTTCTAATCATTTCTCTTAAAGAGATAATAAGATAGGTATAGAAAAGTATATACATATGTAATTGATTTGATTATAGTGCAGAATATAATAGAAAACATTGGAAACCCTTGAATATTCATTTATAAGTAACTGATTAAATAAATTATGGTGCACACATATAAAGAAGCACTATATAATCATTTTAAAAATGAGACAGATTTTCGAATGTGATTTTAATTAAACATGGTATAATCTTAATTAGGAAAAACTGTGTTTATAATGGCATGAGAATGTCCAAAAGGATACTTAGTAAATTATGCACCATAGTACACAGAGAGGATTCTAGGAATTGTCAGAGTTACAATTTGAGCATCATCAGTATCATCATTTTCATCCTATCATCATTTGGGGGAACATACTATGTATCAGACACTAAAGTAGGCAATTTACAAATATGACTTCATTAAAGCCCTCTGACAACTCTCTGTTAGGTTGTTATGAAGAATTTAAATATGAAAAAACTAAGGTAGAGAAAGGTAAACTGGCCAAAGTCTCACAGTTAATGAGTTGCTGAACTGGACTTAAACAGCCCTGCTTGACTTAAAAGCTCACACTCATTCCAAAATGCTATACCTGCACTAGCCAGGTACCAGAGGGGAAGGGATATGCAAATAAGAACGGTGATGGTAATAATAGTAATAATTGCTAAAGCCTAGTTAGTACTGACTGTTTATCAAACTCAAAGTGTTTTATATTTAATAACATGCTTAAACTTCCCGGCAATTGTGTGATAAGTACTAACCCACTTTATCGAAAATAAAACTGAAGCCCAGAGAAGGTCAGACATGTTTAAGGTCACACAGTTTGAGGACCTTAATGTTTACCTACTCTATTTACACCACCTCCATAAGTAGCATCAGAATGGAAACAGTGAGTTTCCACGAGAGATCAAGAGATCAAGATTACTTCAAAATAGAGACAAGCCTCCTCAGGGTGTCTGCCTCTTCCCTTGTGTTCCCAGGGCCTACAACAGAACCTGACAAATAAGCCCAGCACTAAATGTTTGTCGAATGAACAAATGAGCACCCCAGAGGAGGCATTTTGGTAGGACCTTGCAGAACTGCTAGATTGGCCGTGGGCAGGTGTGCCAGGTGAACAGGTACATTTCAGACAGAAGAAATGATGTGAGTGAAGGCACTGAGGCTATGAAGGGTAGGCCCTCAGAGTATAGAAAGAAGAAGTAGATAGCTGAGCATTAAAGATCATGCAAGGGGCTATGAAAGACAAGTTTGGAAAGTTAGGCTGGAATTGGGTGAAAAGAACTTTGAATGGCAGGCAAAGTTGGTTAAATTTTAGTTAGTAAGCAAAGTGGAATTTGCTTCAAATTTTTCTTTGCAAAATCTTAACAGGCACAGAGCTGGGTATTCATTAAGAGCAAATGAAGAAAAGCAAAACTAGAAGAGAGGATCAATTAAAAATATTACCTAATAATTCAGATGAGAGATTATGACAACTCAAGGTAATGAAGTTCCAGTAAGGATGGAGAGGAGAAGGATGCCAAAAGTACTGAGAACATGGACTTGGTAAAAAAGTCTCTTTGGAACTTGTCCAAGTACAGCATTGTGGGATTTATTTATTTATTTTCATTTATTAATTTCTGAGACAGAGTCTCACTCAGTTGCCCTAGGCAGCGTGCCCTGATGGCATAGCTCAAAGCAACCTCAAACTCTTGGCCTTAAGCAATCCTTTTGCCTCAGACTCCCAAATAGCTTCACTACAGGCACCCACCATGATGCCCAGCTAGCTCTTCTATTTTTAGTAGAGATGGGGGATCTTGTTTTTGTTCAGGCTGATCTTGAACTCCTGAGCTCAAGCAATCCACCCACTCAACCTCCCAGAGTACCAGGATTACAGGCGTGAGCCACTGCACCTGGCCAACATTGCGGTTTTTAAAAAACCATGGGAGTTTTGTTATAGTCCTCCCACTAAGAAATGGAATTTATATCCTCTCTTCTTGAACTTGAGCAGGCTGGGGCTGCTTCAACAAATAGAAGGAAGTAGAAGAGACACTAGGTGTCTTCCAAGGTTTGATCATAAAAGTGCATGCAGCTTCCCCTTGGCCAGTCACCTTGTTACAGAGCCATCTATCTGGGATCTCCATTGCCAAGAGGCCGCATGAAGGCATGCCAGTCAATTGTCCCAGCTGAACCTCATCTTCTAGCCATTCCCACAAGCACACCAGAGTGCATGGGTGGATCTTGTTAGCCCTCCAGACATCCATCTGCCAGTTGAGTGCCACCAAGTGACTATGTTCAAGACTAGTAGAACTATGAAAGCTATAACCAAATAGCCAAAGAATATGGGGAGTGGGGGAGGGAGAAGGGAGGGGGGAATGGGAGGAGGGAGGGGATTTGGAGGGATCACTTCTGAGGTTTGTCTTATAGGGGTACAGGTGAATCTTCCTAAGAGTAGAATGTGAACGTTTTAAAGCAATAACTGAGAAAATGACATGAGGGCTGTGTTGACCAGTTTGATGGAAGTATTTTGGAATGCATGTGAAAACCCCACACTGTACCCCAGAAGTGTATTAATGTACATAGTTAACATTCAATTAAAAAAAAAAAAAAAAACAAGGGTGACTTCAGAGCAGTGCTGGGCACAGGAGCCTGGCCGGGGAGCCCTCCAGGGTGGCCTGAAAGACCAGAAGGTCCTTGTTATTGATTCCTGGGACTAGGGGAGAAGGTATTTAAGTGATGCAGGATTCTCCATCTTATACCACCTTCCACTACTTGGTAATTTTGGACCAACAGTTAAAATTAAAATGTTAAGCTGGGTCTGTACTTTTCCTGTGAACATTCCCCCCCCACCCGCCTTTATCTCTTTTTTGTTTTTGTTTTTGTTCCTTTTTCTTTCTGGTCTTTCAGTCAAGCCAGAGAAGGACACAACTATGCTACCCCGAGTGAGTCTATTAGGAATTATGAGCTAATATCATTATTAGACCAAAAAAATTAAAACTTTTGAAATGAGCAACAGCAACGCAATTGCCATTCAGGTCATCTTCTATAATATTGTGAAATTAAATAGCCCTTCCTGCACGTAACACTGCTAATTTGTTTTAGGTATTTTTCATACTGACATGGGGGTATATCATTTTTTATTTTAATCGAATGAACACAAGCTTACTTTACAGGATGGGTTTAATTCCGTCTGCTGAATGATTTTATATTCATGAAGTGCTTTGAGCTACTCTGGACATCTGTTAAAAAAATGAATAAACAAAGAACAGTATGTGTCTCTAATTTGCTCTATGATTGAGTGAAAATTTTCTTTGCGATTGAAGAGTGAGTATATAGATAATCTTGAATTCAGATACATCGCAGTGCTGGCCTGTCCCTGTTTCACTAACGGAATACATGGAAACCCTTTGGAGGACCTTTAATTCTTAAAAGCCGTGCCAAAATACGAAGCCAGGATGGGATCATTCTAAGGTGGGTCCCCAGTGCATCCTGGGAGGAGGAGTGGTAGGTTAGGCAGCAACACTCCCCCCTCCAGCCTCTCAGCCACTACCATCGCAGCACACAAGGACCCACAGGGCTGGGATCCCACCATCCTCTCACGAGAGGAGCCCTTGGGCAGCAGAGTCAAGAGCCAGGATGATGGGCCAGAGCTCACTGCCAGATCAGCCTCAGAGCATGGGAGCCACCCAGGCCAGAACATGTGGCCACCTGAGCATAGCATTTGGTGTCCCTTCAAACCAATGTTTTTTAATAGGTGTTAAGGGAAAGAGCATTCTCTCTTCGTAATGCCCAGAGCAATTTAGCTCTGACCGCAAAGTTAAAGTCCCTGCAAAATAGAAGCTCTGCGATTATATCCTCCTTCTCCCAGAGAAGGTTCTTTACAACAATGGCCGTCTATTATTATTTAAACATGCCTCAGCTGAGACTAAGGCATACCCTTCTTATTTCCCCTTTTTTTAATAGACTTCTTAAAAGAGAAGATACAAACAGTAGAATTCACTTTTAGAGCAGTGTTTGGTTTATAGAAATATCAAGCAGAAAGTGCAAGAGAATATACCTCTCTGCCTATATCATGGAGATTCTCTTATCAGCATCTTGCCTTAGGATGATACATTTGCTAGAATTGATGAATTCCCATTAATATTATTCTCTCATTTTTTAAAAAAAAACAAAGTTTCACTCTGTTACTCTGGGTAAAGTGCTGTGGTGTCATAGCTCATAGCAACCTCAAACACTTAGACTCAAGCAATCCTCCTGCCTCCACCTTCTGAGTAGCTGGGACTATAGGTGCCCACCACCATGCCTGGCTAGTTTTTCTATTTTTAGGGGAGACAGGATCTCCCTCTTGCTCAGGCTGGTCTCGAACTCCTGAGCTCAATTCACCTGCCTCAGCCTCCCAGAGTATTAGGATCACAGGCATGAGCCGCCATACCTGGTTGGTGTCTTATTATTCTTAACGAAGGTCCATAGTTTATACTGGGTTCAACCGTGTGTGTTGTGCAGCTCTACGAGTTTTGAAAAATGTCTACTGTTACGTATGCACCATTGTAATAGCATACAGAATAATTCTGCTGTCCTAAAAATTGACTATGCTCCCACGTATCCATTCCACCATTTTCCTTTTGAAGTTGTGTATCAAAATGTTTCTACAAAAGTTATCCTTCTCATCACATCTTTGGTGATGGTTCATAACCAAGGAAGCAGTTTAACATCTCTTATGGAGTGACAGCTGGCTGTGGTCAGCCAGGAATCAGACTCTTACCTGATGGTAAGATGGATGGTAAAATGACCAGTTTTCATTTCTATCTTACTGAGATAGCATTTCAAAAGCTAAGGCTTGAAAGTGAGAAGGTGATGTGGTTTGAATGGGCCCCCCCGAAGTTGTGTGTGGGAAACTTAATTCTCAATGCAAGAGTGAGAATGAGGGGCTCTGCCTCCACTTGTGAACTAACTGATCCTCTTATTACAGGATTGGGTTTGCTGTTGTGAGAAAAGCAAGTTCAGCCTGCCCTGGCTCTTGCCTTTAAGCTGCCTTGTCCTTCTGTCTTATGCCATGGGGGGGGGATGTAATACCAAGGCCCTCACGGATGCGGACACCATGCTCTTGGACTTCCCAACCTGCCGAGTTGTGAGCCAAATAAACTTCTACTATTTACAAATTACCCATCCTCGGGTCTTGTATTATAGTAACATAACAACAGACTAAGTAATGTCTACACTTTATACCTGTAGTCAACCAGAAGCAAGAATGATGAATACAACATACAATTGATACTTCCCAGCATGCTAAAATCACAGAAGCACTGAGTAGAAAAAGAAGCGATGCCATCGTTAAATTAAAAAAAAAAAAATTCTGGTTTGGTTTTACTAGTTTTCTTGAAAGAAGTCCAAGGGTTCTTTCCTTGTAGGGAGGCTTAAGTTCCAATCATTTGCTACAATTGTATTAAAGATACAAGTTAGTTTTTTATAAGAAGTGTGGGTCTTCTCAGAGGGGACACACACACACACACACACAAAGGGATGTGTAGATCTAAATATAATTGGAAGACAAATCAGTACTTCTCAAAGACTTCCCCAAATCACTCAAATTTGCAGTACCCCGTAATGTTGAATTTTGAGCATCATGGTTATAAGAAAACTTGGGGGAGGAAAATAAGCAGAAGCATTGGGGTTAGAAAAGATGCATATAGCTCAACTTTTCAGATTGATCCAAAAATAACAGCATAAAGGAGAGAGATGGGGTGCAGTGCGATTGAAAAAAAGATGATATCTGGGATCAGAGCTAAATGCAAATCCAACCCCGGCCACTTAGTAGCTGTGTGACCTTTCCAAATTATGCAATCTTAGAACCTCCAAATTTCTTCACCTATAAAATGAATAAAGTAAGTATTTTGATAATTTGATCAATTACACAGGGGCTTGATTCCCAGCGGGTTAGAACAAAAATTTGAATTACTGTTCCTTTTTTTATGGAAATAAAAAAATTATTTTTTACTCTGTATCCTATTACATGTCTATTTTTTATTTTAACTAAAGTCTTTTTCTTTCCACGCAGGGAAAACTTCATCATGAATTATCTGTTTCATAGCACAGTGGGCTTTGTGTGGGGCTGATGCTTTATTGTGGCTTGATGAAAAGGGTCTTC
Source organism: Galago senegalensis (assembly GCA_963575145.1). Taxonomy (NCBI): domain Eukaryota; kingdom Metazoa; phylum Chordata; class Mammalia; order Primates; family Galagidae; genus Galago; species Galago senegalensis. The sequence goes on along the minus strand of CAUYTI010073526.1, from coordinate 3,138 downwards.
CCATTTTAATTTGATTGAATTATTCTATTGGAATAAACAGACAGTTTGCCCGGAAATAACAACTTGTCTCTTATGAGTAGAAATGAGTTGTACATTACAAACTCAAATAATCTGTTGAACTTCTTTTAGAGAATGGCCCTGGAAAGAAATGGGGGTGGGTGCTCCAGAAGTGTAACTTTCAAAGCCAATAAAGGGAGGATTTCAAATATAGATGATTATTTTTTTTTTTTGAAGAAAGAAAATAGCCAAGGTTCATTCAAGTCAGCTTGTCCTACTGCAGGAAAAGAGGTTGGAGCTCAACCTCCACCTTCCCAGAAGGGAAATGGCAAACGAGGTCAGCCCAAGGCACAGAGAAACATGGGCAGGACCCTCTTGGAGCCAATTTTTTTATTATTAGTTTTTCAGCTCTTTCCTCCTCGTGGGAATTGTCGCTGAACTTTAATTTCCCACATCCACAATGAAGTTTGGAAAAAGATGAGGGGATCAAAGAGAAGCTTCAGATAAAACACAACTTCTTTTCTCGTGAAACAGGGCATGTTTTACAGTTTCACCTAAAACAAGCAAACAAAGATAGTTAAAAGGAAAACATCTATTACGTATGAGCCTGAGAACTCAAAAACAGCAAAAATCATTTTTAACAGTTTCTTGGACTTTAATCAAAGCAGGTTTCAACAATATTTCAAGTTCTTACTGTGTTTGGTGTATCTGTCACAGTCTTGGAGGTTGTGAATTTGTTATTCGTAAGAAACGCAAATCAAACTTTTTTAGTGTGTGGGGGAAATATTGTTAGCAAATTCACGTATCAGTAGAGTCTGCCCATAGGGATCGCTTGATTTAGAATTGTTCTCATGATCCATCTTGTTTTTTGGACTTAGATCTTAACCAAAAGTATTAATAATATAAATACAAGACTTGACAATATAATACAACTAAATGAGAAATATTTACAATATATTGTACATCATTGTACAATATATTGTACATTGTAAATTATTAATACAAATTATTGTACAATACAATAATTTGTGTAATACAAATTATTGTACATTATTGTACAATATATTGTACATTGTATATTATTAATACAAAAGTATCAATAATATAAATACAGGACTTGACAATATAATACAACTAAATGAGAAGCCACAGGACCAAATGCAACTTTCCCTTACCTTCAGCTGTGCGTTCTGATCACTGTGGTCACAGAGAGGCAGAGAAAACCTGGCTCAATCGCACAGAAACATGGAACTTAGTAAGAGGAAAAAGGAGAACCGACAAGAGCCAGGCTCTCATTCAAAGCCAAAGCACATACTCTCTCTGTTTCCTAAATGTTGTCAGAAATTCAACCACTGGTCTGAGGTTGACACTCTAAAATAGACAGGTCGTCATTCATCGAATGAATAAATCATTGTTGAGCATCCATGATGTATTGGACTATTGGAGGCACTGAGGATATAGCAGAGAGCAAAAGAGAGTTGGTGTTAATCCTTGAGGGACTTCACATTATAATGGAACTTGGAGAAAGAAAAACCAAGACACACAGGAAAACATACTTCAGGGAATGTGAAGTTCTAAGAAGACAGATAGAAATGGGAAGGAGATAAAGGGATGGGGTGGGCTAGATTAGGGAAGGCATCTTCGAGAAGATCTTTGCAAGAAGCCTGAATGAGGTGAAGAAGTAAACTGCGTTCTTATTTGTAGAAGAGCATTCTGGGTAGAGAGAGTTGCAGCCAAGATGCTGAGGCAGGAACAGGCACCTGGCATTCCGTGACCACCAAAGTAACCAAGGAGAAGGATGAGACAGGTTGAAGATCTCCAGTCCAAAAATTGGAAATCCAAAATGCTCCAAAATCTACAACTTTTTGAATGTCAACACCCCAAGAAGATACTCATGGAAATATCTTGCTTGGATTTGGGGTTTGAGGATTTGGAATGCTCTACCAGGCAGTATAATACAAATATTTCCAACTCTGAAAAAATCCAAAATCTGAAACACTTGCCATCCCGGCATTTGGAATAAGAGATACTTGACCTGCAGCAGGTATTATGAGCCATGGTAGAGTGTTGATTTTATTCTGGTTGAGAGCAGAAGCCTCAAAGGAGTGTGAGCAGGCAGTAAAAGCTGTTTTTGCCGCTGTGTGGAGAATGGACCACTGAGAAGCAAGAGGGGAACGTGGAAAAGGAGGTGGGAGGTTTTTGCAACAGACTAGAAAATAGGTGTTTGGTGCCTGGGAAGGGGTGATAGCAGGGAAGTAGGTTAGAAAGGTCATACCGGGGATATACTCTGAAGGTAGAGTCAACAGGAATGGATGCAGGGTATGGGAAGAGAAAAGCCATGATGATCGCAGAGTTTTTGACCAAATTGACCAAATTTGACCAAATTGACCAATTTGACCAAATTGACCAAAACAATTACAAAAACAGATTGGCCACTTACTGAAATGGGATTTAGGAAGAAGGAACAAGTTTGCATATTGGAAAATTCAGAATTAAGTTTGATAATTGTTATATTCAATTATCTTATTAGACACCCAAATGGGGTATCAAGCAGTCACGTTGATACACAAGTTAGATGTTTAAGGGAGCAGTCAGAATTAGATATTTACCTTTTGGAGATATTTACCACTCAGCATGTGAGTGGTATTTAAAGCCATTAGCCCACCTGTGATCACCCAGGAAGTGACTATCCAGGACAATAGTCAGCAGCCTGGATAACTAACCTTACTGACAGAAGACAAGACTTATTTTGGAATTTTTATGTTGTTCTGATTAACTTTCCTTCTTCTGTGTCTCCAATGCAAAGACCTTTAAAATAATGTTCCTAGAGAAATAGCTACAACCTTAGAAATACAGTGGTTATCAGGAAGATGCATGTCTTTGTAAACTACAACAAAGCTTTAGGGTAAAAATAGTGCTACAATAATAACCGAAGTCCATCTCATGCTAAACATATACAGAGTTGTGGAAGCTGCTCTGGACCAGATGGAAACCAGCCCCTTCCATTCCCAGAGCCTCCTTGTCCTCATTTGTAAAACTTTGTGACTAGAACTAGATGCTCCGTAAGTTGCCTCCTTGTTTCAAAAGCTGACTCCTTGATTTCATTAATGTACATAGTTATGCTATAAGAAATTTTTTTAA
>CAUYTI010073524.1:0-69317 GCA_963575145.1 Galago senegalensis | reverse complement strand
AAGTGATCCCTCCAATCCCCCTCCCTCCACCCATTCGCCCCTCCTCTCTCCCTTCCCCCTCCCCATATCCTTAGGCGGTTATTAGGTTATAGCTTTCATATAAAAGGTATAAATTAGTTTCATAATAGGGCTGTGTACATTGGATACTTTTTCTTCCATTCTTGTGATACTTTGCTAAGAAGAACATTTTCCAGCTCCATCCATGTGAACATGAAGAACGTAAAGTCTCCATCTTTCTTTATGGCTGCATAGTATTCCACGGTGTACATATACCACAGTTTGTTGATCCATTCGTGGATCAGTGGGAACTTGGGCTTCTTCCATGACCTGGCAATTATGAATTGGGCTGCAATAAACATTCTGATACAAATATCTTTGTTATAATGCAATTTTTGGTCATCTGGGAATATTCCTAATAAAGGAATTGCAGGATCAAATGGTAGGTCTATTTTTATTTCTCTAAGTGTTCTCCAGATGTCTTTCCAAAAGGAACATATTAGTTTACATTCCCACCAGCAGTGTAGAAGGGTTCCCTTTTCTCCACATCCATGCCAGCATCTCTGGTTTTGGGATTTTGTGATATGGGCTAATCTCACTGGAGTTAGATGATATCTCAGAGTAGTTTTGATTTGCATTTCTCTGATGATTCAGGATGGAGAGCATTTTTTCATATATCTGTAGGCCGTACACCGGTCTTCTTTGGAGAAATTTCTATTCAAGTCCCTTGCCCATCCTGAGATGGGATCACTTCTTGCTAATACGTTTAAGTTCTCTATGAATTCTGGTTATCAAACCGTTGTCGGAGACATAACCTGTGAAAATCTTCTCCCATTGTGAGGGCTGTCTGCTTGCCTTACTTACTGTGTTCTTGACTGTGCACAAGCTCTTAAGTTTAATCAGGTCCCAATAGTGTATTTTTGATGTTGCTTCAATTGCCCGGGGTGTCCTCCTCATAAAATGTTTGCCCAGGCCGATTTCTTCAAGTGTTTTCCCTACACTTTCTTCTAGTATTTTTATTGTTTCATATCTTAAGTTTAAATCTTTAATCCAGTGAGAGTCTATCTTAGTTAATGGTGAAAGGTGTGGGTCCAGTTTCAGTCTTCTACAGGTTGCCAGCCAGTTCACCCAGCACCATTTGTTAAATTGGGAATCTTTTCCCCACTCGATGTTTTTAATTGGCTTGTCAAAGATCAGCTAACTGTAAGTAGCTAGGTTCATCTGTTGGCTCTCTATTCTGTTCCATACATCTACCTCTCTATTTTTAAAACTAGTAATTACGAATTTGTTAATATTATATTACTTTCTAAAACATGTATTTATTACTTCATATATCTTCCTGGTATTATGTATCTACTAACACAAATAAAAGAAACCAAAGTTACCAGTATCTGGATATTGAAATCACAAAGAGATACTATGAAATGTTAAAAGAAAACCCACAATCTTCATTCATTCTGAAGCATATCTGAAACAACACTGCAATATTCAACAGATTTAATTTTACTGAACTGGCAGCCCTAATAAAATATGACAGGTAAAGATACAAACTAGGAGACATGGTGATGTGTTGTGCTTTGGTCTATAAATAGAGTAGAGGCTCCCTAGCTGACCCCCTGCCTACACTGACCACCTCCCTACACTGACCACCTCCTATGTTGGCCTAATATTCATAGACAGGACATGTGTATCAGCACAGTAGCCTTAAGTTCTTATGTTGACCACCTCTGCATTTTGACCAGTCGGTTACAGTCACTTGGGTGGTCCACTTGCTGAAGTTCTACTGTACATCCATCAGTAAAATAAAAACAAAATACTGCTATTAACACTTTCAGTACCTGAAGTCACCATTCAATAATTTTTTTGCAAGATGTTATATTAAACTCACTGCTTTTGGCCCTTATTACACACTCACATCTCAAACACTTTCAGCCACTGAATTAACATGATATTCTAGAAATATCGGTGAGTATACTAGGCGTGATAATTGGCTCACAAAGATTTCCATGTCCTACTCTCTAATGCCTGCTAATTACGTTACCTTTTATGGTGAAAGGGACATTTCAGATGTGATCAAAGTTATGGACTTTGAGATGCATAAAATACCCTGAATATCTGGGTGTGCCCAATATGGTATTAGTGCATATGAGTGAAGAGCCCTACATAGATGTTGTCAGAAAGGAAATGATGTGACAGTAAAAGAAGTGTCAGAGATATGTGATGTTACTGGCTTTGAAAATGAAATGAGGAAGTCAATAGCCACGGGATGTGTGTGGTTTCTAGAACTGGCAAAAGGAAGGAAAATAATTCTCCCTGGGAGCATCCAGAAAGAAATGCAGCCCTACCCATATTTTGATTTTATCCCAGTGAGACAGGTCAGTCTTCTGACTTAAAGAACTAACTGTAATATAACAAGGTTGCACTATTTTAAGTCACTAAGTTTGTGACGATAATGTAAACCAAACACAGTGGCCTTTTAGCACCAGACTCAGTGGGCTAGGTTAAATCTTTATGTGACCCCAGATTATCCAAGGATACTTCTGTCTAAACAGTGCATATACTGTAATCTCTTGTTGACTCTCTTTCTGTAAGTTCCCAAAGAACAACTCCATCTTGCAGAGAGGTGTCCTCAGGACCCTGGACAGAACCTCAAACATGTATTGAATTAACTCAGTCTTTTCCAAATCTTCTTTCCCATCAACCTCTGTAGCATTTAACCTTATTGACTACTTGTTAATTTTATCCCCCTATATATTTTAATGGATAGTATATTCATATTTTAGTTGCTTAGAGGATGGAAATTAGAGTAAAACAGTCTGTCCTTAAGGCATCTGCAAATCTATTAATGGTACGAATCTGATTGAGAGCTCAGTAGCTAATTAGGTAGATAGATCAGATCAGAAAATTTCAAATGAAGAATAATCATAGAAAAGAGGAAAAAAAGATACTGAATGAAGAAGACAAAGTTACAGATGATAGAGTAAGTCCATGATATCCAGAGACTATGAATGAACACAAATCACCGAGCTAACTGTTAACTGCCTCAGATGTGGTTTTTGCAATAGGGCGTTCTCCACTATATTTCTGCACTAGTAGTTTGTCTTCACTCATATCCAGTGTACTGCCCATCCAAGAATATAATAATTTTACCTTTATTTTTCTTTCTTCATGTGTCTAAGCTTCCGTAATTATTTATTAGCATGGATCCCTGGCCTGAAATTATATTTGAGTAAATTTTCTCTTTGGCTGGTTCCTGATTTTCTGTCTCCATTGCACATCCTTTGGTTTAAGTGACAAGCTTCTGCCTAGACGATTTTTCCGTGACTTGGTCTTGACTTTATGGCTCTTTACGGGGCTTGGGCTCTGCCTTTCCACAATCAGCCCAGATGACCTGACGGTGAAAGAAAACCCTATGGCCCTATGGCCGATTAGTCCTAGAAAACCTTTCGGACGCATACTGAATAAATAGATATAATTTTATCTATAGCTTAGGCCCATCAATGCACTGCAGTAGTATTAAAATGTACTACTAAGCCTGATATGAACTGGAACATCTCTGTTTTGTTTTCTCCCACCTTTCTGAGAGTTACTGTGAGCAAAGTCCACTGGAGCCCTTCCTTGCACCTGTTGTTTCTCTGAGGAGTTTTCATTCTCAGGTCCTCATGGCTGTGCTCAACTCCTATCCTGCTACCAAAAATACAGCAAAGACTAATTGAATCCCCTTGCCATGGTTAGCAAATACACGGCTCTCTGTGTACATATGTGGCTCCTCTACTAACTGCTAATACATACACGGCTTATGTTTAAAAATACACAAAACGATTTTATCACTTTCAAATCTTACAGATTGATGAAGGACACAGGCTGAGTAAATAGATACAATTTTATCTATAGCTTAGGCCCATCATGCACTGCAGTAGTATTAAAATGTACTACTAAGTGCAAGGCAAGAACCTGACTAAGGACTCCCCCTTCCAACCCTGCAAAAAAAACCCTAAGGAATAGACTTAGTTAAAAATAATGATACTAATCAGCCACTGTCCCCTTGTTTGCTTTTCTATAATGCTGCTCTGGAGTTGCACAGCTATTAGTTAACTTTCCTCTGTAGATAATGTCACTATCTGGAACCCTAATGGTGGCTTCTAAGATATCTTCCAGGCTTCCCATTCTAGTGGACCGGCTAACCCACCCGACCAGCAGCCCACACCAAGGAAACCAACTCAAATGGAATGATGGTCCTAGCAGCTGAAACAAAACAAGATGATGTCTGCACCCCTGTAACTTTGCCCCAAACTTAGCCAATTAGTAATCTTAACGACCTAATCTCCAACCTATCAAACTACCCTTAAAAACCCTGTTCCCTCAATTCCCAAGGGGGCAGATTTGAGAAATTTCTCCGTCTCCCTCTTTGGCACTCTGCAGAATAAACTCTTTCTCCATTGCAACCCCTACTGCCTCCCTGCATTGGCCTTTCTCTGCACCGTTGTTAGTACAACCAAGCTGGGCAACAACAACCTTTAAGAAGCTTTTATCATATAATCTCAAACTCTAACTTCAGTCTTACTGCTTGCTTCTACTGTACTCCCACCAACTCTGCTCCTTACTCACTTGTTAGGAGACCTTTGTTCTCAGTCTCAAGAATATTTTTTCTCAACCTCTGCACCTTCCTTTCTTACCTACTGTACCAACTTTCATGTTCTCTTGAAGCTCATTCATTCCTGTGGCTATCAGCACTCTCACTATAGTCTTTTCTGGAAAGTACGTTATGGCAAATGACATAGGTATGTATTACAGCTAATGGTGAAGTAATTTTCAGCCCAGACTCTGTGAGGTATCATAATTTCTTTGATTCTCATGCTTTGCCTTAATCATTGTCACAGGTTAGATTGAATTTGGTTGTGTCTGAAAAAGGAGAGGGCTTAAATAAGACAGGCAGTTACTCGTCTCTCTTCTACAAGTGCAGCCAGTGGTAGTGAAGAAACAATGCCCCTCAGTGGCAAGACCCTTCCGAGCACTTCTGTGAGCTCTTTTCTGGAAGTGACCTTTATTCTCAGGGTGACACCTTGATTCTCCATGTTGGTTCTGATTCCACCTGCTAAGCCTACAATCCTTCCATCTGGAGAGAGAAAAGGGATGATGACTATTAAGGGCATTTACTCTTTTAAAGATATTTCCTAAAAATTGAGAGTATCATTTGCATACTTCATATTGGTCATAACTAAGTTACATGACAGCTATATTAAAGAGCCTGACTCCATTGTTTTGTTTGCTGACATATTTTAAGCCTTATCATCTCCTGAGCAAGCTGGTAAGAAAGCCTATGTGCCATCACCTTTGGTTATAGTGGGAGATTCAAAGGATGAAAGGTTTTCCCCTGAACAGAAGCCCTCTCTCCAGCCGCCCTGCCCACACTGTGAACACCTCAAGCCAGTCTCCTCTTAAATGCATTCTCGAGCCACGTTCTTGATTACCTAATCCCCTACATGTCAGGAGTAAAATTATGGGAGTAAACCCCTTTCACACAGTCTTGGGGGGTAGTTGGGGGGGCAGGGTGGCACCATCAATTTCACTATCTGATCCAGATTTTGGTTGCCACTCCATCCTGCTTTTGCTACTACCCAGCAAGAAATACTGAATTCAGATGCTATTACCAAATAGAATTCTATTACCAATTAAGAAGGCAATAATCATAACTGGCAGTTAATTTAGCATATATTTATTTTGTAGGTATAATAATAACACAGCATTGAGTTGATTTTCAGTACATCTTTCTATAATTATTCTATTTCTGTATGTATGGTAATTATAGTTTTAGTATGTATATAATATGGTAGTTTGTATTATATTCTGTGCTTAGGCTAAGAGATGTTACCAAGTAGACTATTTCCACTCTCTTTCTCTGTCATACACACACCCACAGGAGAGAGAGAGAGAGAAAGAGAGAGAGAGAGAACAGTGTTTAAAATGCTTTTTAAAATAAAGCTAGAATGGAAAAGGTCAGAGTGATACATATTATGCAGCAAAGAGGCACATTTTGAAAAGACAAGATGATTCTAAGCATCACTATAGCACATCAGCTCACTGTTTTAAGAAATCAATACATATTTTCAAATTTTGTAATTAAAAACATTTTACATCTATGTTTGTGTCAGAATTAACAGCATACTCTATGCACTAGTTCTACAGATATTATTAATCCATTATTAGTCACCAAGCCATTGAACTATGTTAGCACCATTGAATCTAATTGTTAGTCTTCATCTTCATCTACTTTTTTGGTCTTCCGGGAGTCTTCATTGTAGTAGGAGTCAGAGAAGTGAAAATTTAAATAACTTATTTCACCAATTCTAAGACCACTTTTTAAAACTTGGACATCTCTTAAGCCATACTGTGTCCTAAAAGCAATGGCACATAATTATTTAATATGTCCCTTTTTCTCTGTCACTGATAGATAAAATAGCAAGGTGGTACTGCTAGATATGCACTTTGATTACTTGAGATAATGTTACTCTTGGACGACCATCCACAGTCCCACGACACTGAAACTTTAGAGATAATAAGCTTTGTGCTATGCTATGGGAATTTCTCGTAGTGTAAAGAGAATTTCAGATCAAAGTTTCCTTGCAACTGCTAAGCATCTCATTTCAGTTGTTTGTTTAGTGGTTCACAGCCCAATGATGAAATATGTATGATAGAATTACTGTAGCTGACACCTTATAAAAACGCTCATTTATTGTCAGATACTATGACTACATGTTGACAACTGTGCTCAAGAAAAAAATCATTCGTACCTCTGAAGGGGTGAGTCAAGATGTATTTTCAATGTCATTAAGCATGCAATGTAAAATCAAGTCCCATTGGTTATTTGACTCTGAGGGAATAATTCAAGACTTGCAATTATGAAGGTTTATTTTGGGGTGACATATCAGGTCAGGCTGTAAGTCTGAGAATTCATTTTCAGAGATACATAAGACATTCTAATTATTTATATGCACATAAGAACCTCTCACCTAACAATAAGTCCTGGTATGGGAAATATCTTGTTTGGCGATTCTACCATGACCTCACTTCTCACATTCCATATTTTTCTGCTCCATCGCACCTGTTTCTGGTGCTGCTGATATTTTTATACTTGTTGTTTCGTAGTTGCGTGTTGTGTGTGGCTGCATCAGACTACATTGCGACCCTGGTGAGGAGATGTTTCCTACCATCTTACCATAGCATCTGAAGAATGGATTAATTTTAAAAGAACAAGAAGTAAGAAGGGGAAATCTTCCAAGAGCTATTAACCTGATGCTAACAGAAATGGCTCATGTGGAAATTACAGAGCATGCAGACAGAACACTTCAGAAGAGAGATTATAAAGAGTATCCAATCCCTTGCTGCTATGATTACTAAAATTCACGTGTACAGCACATGATACACTTGAAAAATGCAGAAGTAGATAATTAGAAGACCTATGGCATTTAGGCAATAATTAAATAAAATCCGGTTTATAATGCAGTTTCCCAAAACACACTCTTACCAAAAAGGTGAAAGAAAGAAGACTAGGAAAAGCAGAGTCCCAGAGTAAACAAATGAAGAAAAGAGTAAGGAAAGAACAGTAGGTATAGATTGAGGGAGAGATAAAACCAAATAGGGTAATACATTGTGTCTGTGTGGGGTGAGAGTACAGGTTCACCTAAAATTAGGAAGAATTAACAAAAATGATGAGCTTCACATCTAAGAAATGTATCTTATGAAAAAATAGTTTGCAAGGGTTTTTGATTAAAATTTATGAAATGCAAATGCCCAATCAAATGAACCATGGCTGGAATAAAAAAAAAAAATCTGTGTTCCTATAAATGTACTGAATCCGTCTGAGTAAACTGCGTGTTAAAGGAAAAGTGATTGTCTACATGGAATCTCTCAAAAAGATGATCTAAAGAATAAACAATCGGCCATCTGTCTCCAGCTTTCTTCCTGACAGAAAATGCTCAGAGGAGCTGAAAAAGTATCTCAATCAGCTAGAAAGTTCTATTTCTTATTGAAAATTAATACATTGAACTTACAACGTATTTCTGATTTACAAAAAAAATCATATTTTCTAAATTCATATATTAAAATGTTCAGTTTGGATGGTTATGTGTTAGCTAGGAAAACATTTTTTTTTAAGAGAAGACCGTTAAATATCATAGAACATTTAAGCTATTGTGGTGAAATCTTTGTACAGTTCTTTAAAAGAAGGTGTGCCTTCAATTTTTTGAACTCTAAAAAATGAATATATACTTGCAAGGTACTACTGGGTTAAATAACTGTTTTTCTGAATTCAATCCTAAAAGCTTGTGAATACATTGAAAATGGTGCTATATTTGCATTATGGAAGAATTACTTTGGGTTTTTTTTTTTTTTTGCAGTGTTTTGGCCAGGGCCAGGTTTGAACCCACCACCTCCAGTATATGGGGACAGCACCCTACTCCTTGAGCCACAGGCACCACCCATGGAAGAATTACTTGATAAAAATGTTATAGAGAGATTGAAGCAATACTATAGAAGCCAGAATTGTTTAAAAAATGACCTGCCATTGCAATGTACAGGCATACCTCAGAGATATTGAGGACCTGGTTCTGGATCATTGCAGTAAAGGGAATATTACAATAAAATGAGTCACATGAAATTTTTGGTTTTCTAAAATTATACTTACACTATGCTGTAGTCTGTGATGTATGCGATATAATTTCTAAAAAAATTGTACAGAATTTAATTAAAAAGTACCTTATTGATAAAAATATTAAATGTTAATGACCATCTGAGCTTTTATCAAGTTGTAATATTTTTGCTGGTAGAGGGTCTTGCCTTGGTGTTCACAACCACTGACTGGTCAGGGCAGTGGTTGGTGAAGGTTAGGATGGCTGTTTCCTGCACTGATTGACCCTTCCTTTAGCGAAAGATTTTTTCACAGCATGTGATGCAGTTTTATAGTATTTTATCCCCAGTAGAATTTCTTATAAAATTAGAGTCAGTCAAAAATAAAAATTAAATTAAATTAAAGTCAGTCTTCTCAAACCCTACTGCTGCTTTTCCAACTAACTTTATGTAGTATTCTAAATCCTTTGTTGTCATTTCAATAATGTTCATAGCATCTTTGTGAGGAATTGATTTCATCTCAAGAAAATACTTTCTTTGCTCATCCCATAGGGAGCAACTCTTAATCCTTTCAAGTTTTATCATGAGATCATGGCAAATCACTGGTGTCTTCAGGCGTTGCTTCTAATATTATTTCCCTTGATACTCCTGAGACATTTGTGGTTACTTCCTCCACTGAAATCTTAAACCCTTCAAAGTCATCTGTAAAGGATGAAATCAACTTTTTCCAAACTCTTGTTAATGTTAATATTTAGACCTTTTCCCATGAATTAGAAATGTTCTTGATGGCATCTGAAAGTGTGAATTCTTCCCAGAAGGTTTTCAACTTACTTTGCCCAAATCCATCAGAGGAATCATTCTCTATGGCAGGTATAGACTTACAACATCCATTTCTTAAATATTGAGACTTGAAAGTGATAATTACTCCTTGATCCAGAGGCTAAAGTAAGAATATTGAGTTAGCAGGCATGAAAGCAGTAATCTTCTTGTAAGATCAGGTGCATCATTGGTGAAATGCATTGTGAAATGATTTTTGTTTTTTTCAATCTTTGTTAAGGTCTCAGCAGGGAGTTTCAAATATTTAGTAAACCACGTTGTGAATAGTTGAGCTGGTGTCAGGCTTTTATTTATAGAGCACAGGCAGAGTAGATTTAGTATAATTTTAAAAGGCTCCAGGATTTTCAGAATGGTAAATGAGCATTGGCTTCAACTTAAAGTCATCAGCTGCCTCAGCTCTTAAAAGAGACACAGGCTGTTTTTCAAAGCTTTGGAGTCATGTATTGACCTCTCTTCTCTAGCCATAAATGCCTTAGATGGCACCTTCTTGCATTGGAAGACTATTTTCCCTCCATTGAGAGCTTGCTGTTTGGGGAGCCACCTCCTTCATCAGTGATCTCAGCTACGTCTTTCTTGATAACTTGCTGCAGCTTCTATATCAGCATTTGCTGCTTCACCTTGTCCCTTCATGTTATGAAGATGATTTCTTTCCTTATCTCACCAACTAACCTGTACTAGCTTCAAATTTTCCCCTATAGAGTCCTCACATCTCTAAGCCTTTATGGAACCGAAGAGAGTTCTGGCCTTGCTCTGGGTTAGGCTGGTTTGATCTTCTATCCAAAATACTAAAATCTTCTTTCTATCAGCAATAAGTCTGGTTGGCTTTTTTATCATTTCTCTGCTCACTGGAGCAGCACTTGGAATTTCCTTCAGGAACTTTTTCTTTGCATTCACAACTTGGCTAACTGGTAGACCCAACAGCTTTCGCCATACCTTCCTCACTAAGCGTAATCATTTCCAGCTGTTGATTTAAAGTGAGGCAGGTGCAACTCTTCCTTTCACTTGAACGCTCAGAGACCATTGTATGATTATTATTTGGCTTAATTTAAATATTCTTCTATCTCAAGGAATAGCACCTAGAACACAGGCAACATGTACTAAGTTTGTCATTTTATATGGGTGTGGTTCCTGATGCCCCAAAACACTGAGGATAGTAACATCAAAGATCACCGTAACAGATATAGTAATGAGAAAGTGACACATTGAGAGAATTACCAAATGTGACAGACAGACACTAAGTGAACTGGAGAAACGGCAATGATAGATTTGCTGAGCGCAGGGTTGCACAAAACTTCAATTTGTAAAACCTGCAACAGAGTGAAGTGCAATAAAATGAATTACGCCTGTAATGCAGACATATGTGCAAAACAATATCTTGGGGTATCTAAATCTAGTTTTGAAATAAGTATAAAAGAATATCAATATGCCATAAAACTGCCTCTGGTGACAGGTTTATAGAGACTGAAAAATCACAATTATCTAATGGATTGGTTTCCAATGTCCATACCAGGTTAAAAATGAACTTCACAGTGAGATATGTAAAGCCATCATTGAAGATATTCTACAATTGATGGAGAATGCCCTCCCATCCTCTCTTTTCTTAAGTGGCAAATGTCGACAAAAAAATTGATTGATTTTATCTTTCGTTCTACAATGGAATATTTTTTTTAAAAAACCCTGTATTTCTTTAAAAAGCTTATTTCTTCCTTACTCTCCCAAGCTCACCTCCACAGATGATGGACATGCTGCTCCAGCATTTGAAAAATCTTCTATTGACCAGCTTAATTCCTTCTCTAGACCTCATTTTCTTATCTACATAAAATGGATATTAACGCTTAGCTCATACGGTTGTGTGAGAATTCAATTAAATGTGTTAATGCAATTTAAAAGATTAGCAGAGTTCCAGGAAATAAGAATGGGCTTGATAAATGATGGCTAATACCATATGTATTTATTATTATTTCAGTTTTGTTATTTGGGGTACGAACCTTTTCCCAAGACCATAAAAAGTCTTCTGAAAAATAATTTTATCAGCCAGCACGTGAATTTCTGAAATATTCATCAATATTAGAAAGATGTATTTATTATGGTAGAAATATTGATACTATCACATTAGTTTCCTGTTTCTGATGCAATAAACCCCCACGAGCCTGGCTACTCAAAACATGATACATTTATTCTCTTACTTCTCTGGAGGTCTTTTTTAAACTCTCTTTTGATCTCTAGAGGTCAAAATCTAAAATCAAGATACCAAATGAATTGGGTTCCCCTGGAGGCCAGGAGGGTGAAGCCATGTCCTGGTCTTCTCAGTTCCTGGAGCCACCTGCATTCCTTGACTCCTGGATCCATCACTCCAACCTCTTGCTTTCATCATCCCGTCTCCTACTTCTTGATCCTCCTGCTTCCTGCTGGAAAGATCCTGGTGATTATATATGTCCTACCTCAACAGTCCAGGATAATCTCCCCAACTCAAGTTCTTAAATTCATTTCATCTGTGAAGTCCCCTTTATCTTGCAAAGTAACGTATTCACAGATTCTGGAGTCAGGACATGGACACCATTAGGGAGCTGTTATTCAACCCACCACAGTTAGTACTGGGGATACTCTGATTGCACAGAAGTGCCACTGTCTGCCAGGAGGATTTTTTGCCATCTTTTCTATCACATCTTATTGCTTGTCATAGGTTGACCAAGCCAGTCTTTACTCTCCTATTCCTAATTTGTTTTAATTTTGGTGACAAACAGCATATAAAAATTTTAAACTCATCATAGCCCCGTTTTGAAAAGCTAGCTCTCCATGATGTTTTATTCCCAAGATAATTAATCAGGGTCATATAAAAATGATTTTTAAGTTAAAAAAAGAAAAAAGGCTGTCTTATTCACAGATGAAATATTTTACAATGACTCTTTCCATTGGACACATCAACATTTCTTTGAAAAATTCAACTCCCTGTGTTGACGAGATTCCCCACCTGCCCCCTTTTCCCATCTAGAGCCGGCTATTTTATACAGTAAAAGAAGAACTTAATGGATCATCAAAAGAAACGTGCTTACCAGGCAACATAATTTTAAAAAAATGTTTATGTGGCTTTTATAAATTCTAACAAAAAAAGCATTAAGCATCCTTAATGCTGTAATTACCTGTCTTTTACCACTGGGTCTTTTTTAAACTTGTAGTTCTGTTTTTCTTCAGTAGATATTTTAAATCTGATTTTGTATTCTATGTTTCATTCTCAATATTATTTTACTAGATATTCTTTGGAGAGATGCACACACACACACACACACACACACACACACACACATATATATATTTTAGTCAGAAAGCTGAGGTAAGAAGATGAACCAGTAGAAGAGGGAGGTAAAATATTGCAATTTAAGTGAATCTCAAGAGTGGGAAAATCATCAAACACTTGGAAGATTTATGAAATGTATTTGAAATGTATTCACCTCCTAACATACAATAGTCAGGGTTCCAGAGAAGTAGAACCCATAGGGTGTGTGTGTGTGTGTGTATATGCGAGAGAGTGAAATTTATTATGTGGTATGGAGAGATATAGGTACAGTTTTGTAAGTCTCAGAGTCTGAACACCTGAGAGCCAGGATTTCTGATGTTTGCCGGCAAGGAGAAGATGGATATTTCAGCTCCAGGAGAAAAATAACAGAGGATTCACTGTCTTTACTTTTTTATTCTGTTCAGGCCCTCAGTGGATTGTCTGATGCTTTTCTACCTGGTGAGGACAGATCTTCTTCACTCAGTCCACTGATTCAATATTAATCTCTTCCTTCTAGAAACACCCTCACAGACATACCCAGAAATAATGTTATCCTAGCTTTCTGAAAACCCCTAACCTTAGTCAACTTGACGCACAAAGTTAACCATCATACATACCAGTCACATTAAAAAGGGAAGGATGAAAATAGAATCTTCTATTTTTTACTAACCTTAACTCCTTAACTTTTTTTTTTGAATGATTAGAAGTAGATGTGTTTGAAACAATACAGAGGGATGAAAATCCATACGTATGCAAAATACTCCAGCTGCTCCGAGTTTTATGCCATAGCACAGCAGGGACAAACCATAATGGAACATCCTATGATCCTTTTCCCAAATACTTGCAGAATTTATTTTTTTGTGCCCATGGTGGGATACTTTTTGCTTCACATTCCAAAAATTATATTTTACCTATTTTAAATTAAGAACTTAATTCTCTATTTGTTACCAGATCCGAAGGAGCTTATATTTTAAATGTTCAAGATAGTTTTAGGAAACACTTAAGTCTTTTATTTTGTTGATTTACAATACAATCCATTTTTTAGACAATGACACAATTGTCTTCTACTTGCTGGCTCATAAACGGACATTCTGGGGATGAGATGAAGTAAAAAATATCACTGTGTATTTATTTGACTTTTGTGTTCTTTACTATTTAAAAAGTATCTTATCTTACTAAAAATAATTAAAATATTACATTTGAAATACCATGATACCTATTTACTAGGTAAGAAAATTGAGGCTCAAAAAAGTTGTGAAACTTAACTTCAAATCTTTTATCTGGTATGTGGCAGAAATGGGCTTTGGTACTGTTTTCCCGGGCTCCAGACAAAGATTTCTTGAGCACCATACTATGTCCCATCTCTTTTACCCTCCCTATCACTTCCTTCTAATTTTGAAATTAGTTTACCCTTCTCTTCATTGCTAATCTTAATAAATTCTAAGATATTCATTTTTTAAGTTAGAGTCCTATGCTTTAATTCATTACATCTTATGCAAAGATTGTTAAAGACATAGATATGTTTCTTATACACAGTTTCTTGCAAAGAGGGGTCATGGCCCACAGCCTGTATGTTTCCAAGGCTGACTTCCCTTGTGTCCTTCTGTGAATTTATTTGCACTTCCTAGAAGTCTCCACTTCAACATGAGCACACTGTTTCCCTACTATACCCCTTAGATTCTGTGTGTGGGAAAGTTAAAGAAGGAAAGATGTGGGGCCATGGGAGAAAATTAGGAGTACAGAAACAGGCCTTGCTGATGTCTAACTTTTGAGGAAAGTTTGTGGACTAAGCAGAAGTTTTTTGCTCCCACAGCGCCACAGGCTAGAAGAATAAAGTCCTAGACTAAAGGAGGATCAGGAAAGAAAAAGCAAGTAGTAAAACTTCAGGCCAAGAAAGTAGTTGTGAATAGTGGGGATTGGACAAAGGAGCCCTGAAACATTGCTGAAATCATTTGAAGCAAAATAAAATAATAGCAACACAAAAAAGAAAAAGTGATCCTTGTTCACAAGGACACTGGTGAGGGACATATTCTTTCACTCAAGTTTAATTCAGATGCACCTAAAATTTAGTTATTTCTTCCGACAAAATTTCTGTATATTTTCAGGTAAATTAATAAATTCATGAAATGTTATTGGGTAACAAAGGAATTGTGTTAAGGAATATAGAATAATTTTAGGTAAAGCAACTGAAAGAGGTTACGTGTGTAAAATCATCTTGTAAGCACAAAATGTGTCACACACACATGTAATCATTGGAAAATATGTGTGAATAGAAAACTTTTAACTAGGTAGTCTTAACTTAGATATGAATTTAGCCCTAACTTTTGACATAAATATTGTGGAGAGTGATTACTGTCAGTTTCAGATCCCTGATGATTTTATTCATCAAAACATCTTCTTGTGAAATTATTGCATATAAATATGCCATTTATTGAAATTCAATGTTTGTGTAAGTCACTCAGTTTTGAAAAAATTTGAGACATTTTCTTTAAGGACAAGCATAAATTACTAGGGAAATCTGCTTCAAAATGCCATATTTTTATTGAAGAAAAGCAATGTGATCATACCTGACTCTTTTAATTCTCTGACCATTTCCTCTTATGCACTGATATGTACCCAAGTTTTAAAATGAATCCTTGTAATTAGGGGGTTATGAAAGCAAGCTAGTACCCTATTATACAAATTAATTATTTCACATAGAAATAGAATAAAATTTCCTATTTCCATACACTTCATCACTTATTTTATCCATTAAAGATTTACTTATTAGTGTTCAATTTTGTGGTATGTTAATTTAGAAAATAAAGCTCGACCAGCTAAGGCACCAGCCACATACACCTAAGGTGGCGGGTTCTAATCCCCAGCCCGGACCCGCCAAACAACGACGGCTGCAACCAAAAAATAGCCGGGCGTTGTGGCAGGCGCCTGTGGTCCCAGCTACTTGGGAAGTGGAGGCAAGAGACTCGCTTGAGCCCAGGAGTTGGAGGTTGCTGTGAGCTGTAATGCCATGGCACTCTATCCAGGGGGACAGCTTGAGGCTCTGTCTCAAAAAAAAAAAAAAATCTTAAGAAAATAAAATTAAATGACTTTATTTTGGTAAGCAGAATTCTAAAGAAGCTCCTTTTCCCCAATGTTCTCATCCTCTGGTTATTCAATCAAACACATAATTACTGTGAAGAGACTTTGCTAGTGTTATACAATTCACAAATCAGTTGACCCCAAGATACAGAGATTATCAATGTGTGCCTGACCCAACCAGGTGGACCCTTAGAAAGCATAAAGTTTTCTCTGGCTAACAGAAGAGGAAGTTAGAGATTCAAAACATTAGGAGGTTCAAAGTATAATCAAAATCTATCAATTGTATGTGATTTCATTACATGTCTGACATTGTGCTAGACACCTGGAGAAACAGATCCAATGAGTCTTAGATTATGTCCTTGTTGAAGTGACTATTTAGAGAAAGAAAAGAAATTACAAGTAGCAATGCTTAAATCAGTATGTGGTAACAACCTACAGTGGACACACATTGCTCTGTTGTCTACAGACTTCTTTTCTTAAGTGCCAGGTGCAGTGGCTCATACTGGTAATCCCAGCACTCTGGGAAGGCAAGGTGGGAGAATTGTTTGAGCTCAGAAGTTCAAGAACAGCTTGAGCAAGAGGGAGACCCCTGTCTCTACTAAAAGTAGAAAAATTAGCCAGGGGTGGTAGTGCATGATTATAGTCCCAGCTACTTGGGAAGTTGAAGAAAGAAGACTGCTTGAGCCCAGGAGTTTGTGGTTGCAGTGAGCTAGGCTGAGGCCATGGCACTTTATTCTGGGCTATAGAGTGAGACTCGTCTCAAAAAAAAAAAAAAATAGTTAAGATAATTCTACTTTAGTTTTCTAGTCAACTCTACTAAGACCTGATTGCATTTCTATACAGTCATAATTTCATCAAATATTATCAACGTGTTGCACCAGGCAAATAGTGTAAGGAAATGGCTTGCACTTCTAGGAAAGATTCATCTCCCAAACCCCTAACTATAATTATTTTGTCTTAGTTATGAAAAGCCAGCGGTTGTTACTGTTCCTTTTATCCAGTAAAGCTGTTATCAGGACTTGGGGAGTTTGCCAAAGGAGAAAAGCAAGAATTTTTCAGGCAAATGCAAAATGACAATGAGATTGAGACGAGAAGAAGAGAAGCAACATGGACCCTTCAAATAATTAAAAGAGGGAAAAAGTAGAGAAACAAAGGGAAAAGGAGAGGACATGGCCATAAGGGTCTGGGGGTGAAACTAAGAATTAAAAATATGTACAAAGCAGTGGGGAATAATACAAAATGGAAATAAAGAGTGGAAGGTGAGTAGAAGTAAGGTGGAAAATAAGGGATTCTGAATGTCAGAGACTAGTCTCCTAACCACTGCCCAAGATGAGCAATGGTAGACATGAGTGAGTTAGAAGACCTCAAGATGGGAAACTCAGCCTTTAAAATGCACTTCAAAGGGAAAAAAGGGAAGAAATTGTACAGGTATTTTGGAGACTAAAAAAGCCTTTGCTAACACAAGTTGAGAAACTATTTTCCTCAAAATTTTCAATTGCAAGATTTCAAAATTCAGCATATTTAGGATGTTCTTCATTTCTACATTTCTACTTCTTTCTCATAAACTTATTTCTGAAGTCAGCAATTGTGCCTTTGTATAAAATGTAGACTTTGAAACCAGAAAATAACACTTTAAGGAGACCAGCCTTTGAAATCAATCACCTTGTCTTGGGCATTAACAGTTAATATTTTATTTCAACAGGAAGAGACATCAGCCTACATTGTTGGCTGCAACAGGTGCAAAAAGAAGCTGAAAACAGGACGGCACATTGCTTGAAAAGCCAGGAAAAAGTTTTCTCTATTCTTTATGAAATAAATGAATAAATAAAAACAAAGATAACTGAGACAGCAAGGGCTTTTTTGCACTGCTTGCAACACATTCTTAGACTATCACTTTACCAATAAAATGATGGAAAACAATGAAAGTCTACAATGTGTAATAATAAAAGCCATTTTTGATGACAATATAGAAAATGATTGATATTATTAGTATTTAGCGTTAGTGGCTTTATTCAAATATTTGATAAGGCTTTTTGATCCTAGTAGACATTAAAGCTGAATGATGAATTGTTCTCAACTCACTGGTATGTAAAACTTGTGTTTTAATCAAGTTATAAGATTAGGGGTGAACACAATTTTTCATGAAAGGACCAGATATAAATACATGTCAGTCATATGGTCTCTCTCACAGCTACTTAACTCTGCCCTTGTGGCAGAGGGGAGTCCGTAAGAAAATGAGTAGCAATCACTGGATTGACCCACTGCCCATACATATTTGATATACATATATATGTATATAAATAGTTTAACATAGTAAATTGGACATGAACTTTATGGACACCTTATATGTACGTGTGTGTGTGTATTTGCCAATCTTTGATTTGCCATAAGCAAAGAGAAACATGGTCTTATAATTCTCTTCTCCTTATTTTTTTCAATTGATATTTAACTGCAATACAGCATAGGTGCCACAATGAGGCAATAACAAAAATGTTTATGTAAGAGAGACTTGAATAGCTAGGCAAGTGTCCCAATGTATAAGAGAAAATGAGGATGACATTCCAAACATTAAGTCATTAACATTAAGTGCTGGTGTGTTTCCAAATAGAGATGTGCCAGCAATCTGGCAATCCTCAATTTTTTATTAAATAAGCAGAATGGCCTTGAGAACCTCAATTAGGAAACAGGAGCCGTATATGCTGCTCCTTACTGTTGGAGCTGTTTCTCCATTAAGATTTTTCCTATTTCCTGGTATATACTAAAATCCACAGCCAATGTTATAATCTAGTCAAATTTAACAGCCTTGTCTAGTATTTTGTATCTGGGGTTTAGGATATTACTAATTATACAAATAGGAGATTACTAATTCTCTGAATTTAAATAGTATTGTGCAGGCTTGTACTTGATATGAAAGTGGGATGAGTTTAAAAGTAAACAGAAAATAAGGAAATGCTGTAAACAAAGGGCTTTATGAACTGCTAGGCCCAACTATACTTTTAAGACCCTGAACATAATTCTCTTTATAATGGAGGCTTGACTGTGCCCTACTCGATAATTTAAGGATTATCTCTGATTAAAAAAAAATTTTAAAGATAAAACAAATTTACTTTAAAATAAACGCTAATTAAAGAAATTAGTACTTTTTAATCAGTGCAGCTGGACTCTTTGTCCCATTTTTCTTTTGGCATGAGTATAGGTAATCCACTGACAAATTATTTATTGCACATTTAAACATCATGAAGACTGTTATAGTAAGAAATACCCAGAAAATGGAGAATTGGAAGAAGCTTTTTTAAAAAACCTGGTGTCTCTCTCACCTTTACTCCTCCATGAGAGGGAGCCACTGCCAATCCTCTTTGGAAGTGCCCTAAACTTTCTTTGTTTTTCTTAAATGAAATCTTTGTTAACCTGAAAAAAAAAATCAAATAAATTAAAACCTGCCCAAGGAGAAATGATATATGTATAAAAATTAGCTGAAGTATAATTAATAATTACCCTCAAGAACTGTAGAATCGTATTATAAAAGTGGCATGTATCTATCCAGAAAGGTTAGAGTTTGCACAGTAAAGTATTAAAAATGGAATAGGGCAAATCAGAGAAGCAAGAGTGAGCCCCACTCTAAAGTCAGTAATAGGCATGAATGGAAGGAGGAGGGCACTTGGGCTGGAGAAATCAGCACAGAGAAGACTCTAAACAAGACTTTTGTGAAACAACTGTCCAAACCAGCCCTGGTAAAAACAGAATAGTGGATAAAGATTGTGGCACCCTAAATCCTCCTTTAGTGCCCTTCTATGCTACTGTAGTGACTCCTTCCCCTTTCACTCACTAATGAGTAATTCATTCATCCTCTAAACACTAAGTTCTTTCTTACTGACAGTTTCAACAGCTAGCATGACTTGGAGATCATCAACTAAGACCAAACAGCAATGCAAATGAATTTCACAACAGGAAGTTTAGCTACACAATCAGCTTTGCTCACTCTCATGTGCCAACATATCTGTGCATCATATCTTTTGGGAAGGAATTCGTGAGCAGAGGCAGTTTAGACACATTCAGAGAAAACTAAAGGGCCTGGAAATAAAGGATGGAAAAAATTTATACCAGGGCTTTCGTTCTTTGTTATATATCAAGTTGTACCACTATCCTAAAAACTGGAATAAAGATTTTTTTTTAAGTGTTAAAAATTTATGTAAAACATTGACGGAAAGTATGTCTTAGTCCATTTGAGCTGCTATAACAAAATACCATGGATTGAGTGGCTTATAAACAACTGAAATTTGTCGTATTTCTAGACACTGGAAAGCCCAAGATCAAGGCATAAGGAGATTCAGATTTGATGACTGCCTGCCTCATGGTTGGTAGATGGTGATTATTGGGGCTGTCTTGCCCACCACAAGCTCTTAATACCACCATTGCCATCACTTCCCTGCACTGTTTTACACTGCTGAATCCTCTCTTTGTACTCTGTTTCCACACTGCTCAGCACCACATTTGTGGCTATGATGGGCTTGCGTTGATATGTACCCGGCAAAGGAATGAGGGTGGGGCTGCTTCCACCTAGATTGCAAAGAGCTGTGGAGTGCAGGCAGAGAACCATGCAGCAGAGGTTGGGGCTATTTCAGAGAGACTCCACTAGAGCAATATCCAGGGGAGATGTGCATGCGTTCTTCAACCAAATATTCTATTTCTTTGTTAGCAAGTTCTACTTTCCATAAAACATCAGGAGATGAGCATATTTTAACCACTTTTTTTGTAACCTTATGACAAGACTTGCCTTTCCTCTAGTTTCCATATGTTTCTCACTTCCATCTGAGATCTCATCAGAATAGTCTTTTCTATCCTTGTTCACAACCACTTAAATATTCTCTAAGAAGATTGAGGCTTTCTCTACAGTTCTCCATTTCTCTTTCTGAGGTATCATCAGGATCACCATTAATAGTCCATTAATGGCAATGTAGGGTTTTGATGGCATCTTCCTCAAAACTCTTGTACCATCTACCCATTACCCAGTTCCAAAGCTGCAGCCACATTTTTAGGCGTTTATTACATCAGACACCCATATCTTGGTACCCATGTTCTGTCTTAGTGATTCAAGATACTATAACAAAATACTGCAGACTGGGTGGCTCATAAACAACAAAACTTTATTTTTCACAATTTTGGAGCTTTGGAAGTCCAAGGTCAGAAACATTAGCACAGTGTTTCTGGTTAAGGTCTACCTTCTGAATCATGGAAGATACCTTTTAACTGTGTCCTCACATTATGGAATGGACGAAATAGCTCTCTTGGGCTTTTTTTTATAAAGGCACTAATCCTAATCATGAGGGCTCTACACTCACGAATTAATCATTTCTTAGAGTCTCACCTCCTAATATCATCATTTTAGGGGTTGGTTAAGATTCAATGTACAAATTTTGGGGAACACAGACATTTGGAACATACCACATACAAAAGAAAGACTAAGTTAAAGGAGAGGTATTCCATGTTCATGGATTGGAATTATCTATATTTTTAAGATTTTTATTCTCCTTATTTTATTTATAGTTTTAAAAGAATCCCCATGAAAGTCTCAGAAACATATTTGTAAATGGCAAATAACCTGAAAAATACTACTTCAGCCAGATGAGCAGGCGGTCAAGATAGCCTCAACACCTATGTCATATCCTTGATAAAATGCAATAGCAATGGTCCTTTACCTCTGGGATTTTCCTCCAAAAATTGTGAGGGAAAATGTCAACAAATCTTGATTAAGGGGGATTCAAAAAAATGCCTGACCAGTACTCATCATGCTTTTAGGGTATTCAAAAACTGAGAAAACTGTCACAGCCAAAAGAAGCCTAAGAAGATAATGGTAACTAAATGTAATATGTAATGTGTTATTGGATTAAAAAAAAGAAAAAAACACTAAAGAAATCTGAGGAATTATGGACATTAGCTAATAAAAATGTACAAATATTGGTTTATCAATTGTGATAACTACAACATACTTTAATAAGATTAATGATAAGGAAATCAGAGTGGATATAGAATATACTAAAACTCTTTTTATTACCTTCACAATATTTCTATACTTAAAATTATTCTAAACATTCAAAAAATTATGAGATTTTTATAAAACAAGACTGGACTTCATTGGAAATCCTGAAGTATAGTCCACAGAAAGAAAAGTGAGACCCTTAGGGGAGGGTCTATGCTGGTCATGTAAGGCACTGATGCCCCAAAAGGGGTGATTATCAGTCATCAGCACACTGAACAGGTGGAGTGGGATAAGTGTAACATTAAATATTGGAAGTTTGGACAGCAGGATCCTGAAGAGTGCCAGCACAAAGAAAAAAGAAACTCTAGTGACCTTCATGGACAGATAAGTGGACTATGTCTATGAACACATACATAACAGAACCCTGGTGATGCAGAAAATGGGAGGTCTTTTTTTTGTTTGTTTCTTTGTTTTTCACTTAAAGAACATCTTTATTTGATCTTTAATATAATTTTACCTTTAACTTGTAAAAATCACATAATGGAGGACATCAATGGAAATCAGTTCAGTAGCCAGTGGTAGATACCAATTTAGAAAAGTACATTTTACTTACCCCACTTACTCATTTAGGAAAATTTTTTTATCAGTGAGTTTGAGACCAGTGAGATTCAAGAATGACATTTAAAATGCCAAATCCAGTAATTAAAATTGGGGATACTTTACTTACTATTTCAGAAAAAAAAATCTAAATTTTCTAAAACAATTTTTTTTTCCACCAAAGAGCTGCACTTATCTTCATGAGGTTTTCTGGTATGAACTTGCTGGAGGAATATTTTGAAAGGTGATTTGAAGTTTGTCAATCAAGGTAGGTAAAAGTAGAGGGCAGAGCCATTACTTCCCAGTGTGAGTATTTATTTGGTGCTATTTTTATGCCTAGGTGGGACATAAAAGTATATATGCACCCAAATAAGAGAAGGTGTATATATTCTACCATTTGCTACCTGTGTTATGTTGGGAAAATAATTTAAATTTTGTGTGCCTTGGTTTCTACAAAATGAGGCTAGTAAGAGGGCATATTTCATTGTTGATTTTCAGAAAATAAATATGTTGACATATCTGTAAGAATGCCTGCAGGTAGTATGCATCTAATAAATATTAGCTAAGATCATTAATGAGAAGCACGATTATTATAGATAAATTGAGCAAAGAATTCCATAAAGCATCTTTTCATTGCTCAAAATGACTCCTTCAGAATTGAAACTTCCTTTCCACCTACACATTTCCTGAGCTTGCATCTTGTTTGTAGAATATATGACCATGGGGGGGAATGGCGATAGTTTTTTAGGGTACAGGCATACCTTGTTTAATTGTTCCTCACTTTATTGTTCTTTGCAGATATCACAATTTTTTACAAACTGAAGTTTTGCAGCAACCTTCCTTTGAGCATGTCTATCAATGCCATTTCTCCAACAGTGTGAACTTATTTGGTGTCTCTGTGGTAGAGACATTATTATTATTATCATTATTATTATTCCTGTTATGGTGATCGATAATCAGTAATTTTTGACATTACTACTATAACTATTTTGGAGAGCCAAGAACCACAGCCGTGTGAGACTCTGAATTTAATCTATAAATTTTGTATGTGTTCCAACTGCTCTGCAATCAGACTGTGTCCCGCATTTGTCGTCTTCTCCTTGGGCCTCCTTATTCCCTGAGATACAACAATATTGTAATAAGCCTACTTAGTAACCCTAACAACTGTCTCTACTTGTTCAAATGAAAGGAGTAGTTACACACCTCTCACTTTACATCAAAAGCTGAAAAAAATTAAGCTGAGTGATAAAGGCATACTAAAAGCTGAGATAAACAAAACACTGGATGTCTTGCACCAAACTAGTAGCCAAATTTTGAATATAAAGCAAAAGTTTTTGAACAAAATTCAAAGTGCGACTCCAGTGAACTCAAACAATAGGAAAGTACAACAGCCTTATTGCTGATACTGAGAAAGTTTTAGTGGTTTAGATAGAAAATCAAATCAGCCATAACATTCCCTTAAGCCAAAATCTAATCCAGAGTAAGGGACTAACTCTCTTTAATTCCATGAAGGCTGAGAGAGCTAAGGAACATGCACAAGAAAATTTTGAAGCTACCAGAGGTTTGTTTATGAGGTTCAATGTAAGAAACCAGCTTTCTAACATGAATGTGCAAGGTGAAGCAGCAAGTGCTGATGAAGAAGGTCCAAAAAGCTATCCAGAAAATTCAACTAAGATCATTGGTGAAGATGTTTACACTAAGCAACATGTTTCCAGCATGGAAGAAACAGCCTCCCATTGAAAGGAGAGGCCATCTAGGACTCTCATAATTATAACTCAAGATCTGTCTCTAAGTTTAAAAAAATGTGCTAACTTTTGTTAGAAGCTAATTCAGTTGATGACTTTAAGTTGAAGCCAATATTCATTTACCATTTCAGAAATCCTAAGACCTTTAAGAAATATTATAAATCTATTCTGTCTGTGTTCTAGAAGATGAATAACAAAGCACATATGTTTGCAGCCTGGTTTACTGAACATTTTAAGTCCACTGTTGAGACCTACTGCACAGCAAAAAAATTCTTTCAAAATATTACCGCTCATATACCTGCCTAGTAGATTTGATGGAGATGTACAAGAAGATTAATGTTGTCTCCGAGCCTAGTCACACAATTTCCATGCTTTAGCCCTTGGATCAAGGAGTAATTTTGACTTTCACATCTTATTAGTTAAGAAATACATTTTATAATGCCATCAAGAATATTCACAAAACATGCAAGGAAGTCAAAATACCAACATTAATAGGACTGTGAAAGAAGTTTATTCTAACTCTATAGATATCTTGAAAGGATGAGGAATTGCTTCTATAGATAATCAAAGAATTTTTTTTCTTGAGGTAAAATCCATTGCTGGAAAAGATGCTGTGAACATTGTAGAAATGATAACAAAGTATTTAGAATATTACATCATCTTAGTTGACAAAGCTACAACAGGGTTTGAGAAGATTGATTCCAATTTTGAAAGAAGTTCTTCTGTGGGTAAAATGCTAGCAATACCATCATCCACTTCAGAGAAACCTATAAAAAAAAGAAGAGACAACTGATGTGGCAAACTTAATTGTCACATTTTAAGGAATAGTCATAGCCACCACCAGCTTTCAACAGCCACCACTTGGTCAGTCATAGCTACCAACACTGAGGCAAGACTCTCCACCAACAAAGAAAGCATGTTGCTAAAGGCTCAAATGAGTATTAGTTTTTTTTAAATTGTTTTTTACTTATGGTGTATATATATCATTATTTGTTTTTAATTATGGTATATATATATCATTTTATGTCATAATGCTACTGTATACTTAATAGACTACAGTATATAGTAAATTGAGCGTTTATACACATGGGAAAACAAACATTTTGTGTGACTTGCTTCATTGTGATATTCACTTTATTGCAAATATCTGGGGCAAAATCTATAGTATCTCTGAGTTATACCAGCTGTTCTGTGGATGATTTGAACAACGGGGTGCTTGGTGCCCTTACACCATTTTTGAGACATGTAAAGATGCCCTTTAGGACATTTGGACATTTATTTTGTGAGAAAATGTTCTCAGGTTGGGTAACTAGGTTTGGACTAAAATTATGAAAAATAATTAATTTCTCTGTATAGATAGATAGGTACTAGATAGAGATATATAAATTGTTTGGGTTTTATTTTTCCTTTGCAAATTTTTATTTTACATA
This sequence comes from Galago senegalensis, assembly GCA_963575145.1. Lineage (NCBI taxonomy): Eukaryota > Metazoa > Chordata > Mammalia > Primates > Galagidae > Galago > Galago senegalensis. Next base: position 43,757 of record CAUYTI010073524.1, on the reverse strand, counting down.
AATCTAGATGTTATGAAATAGGTAATTCTAGAATCTAGGGTATAGTTACCTTTTATTCCATTTTTTTCCATAAAACTGACAAGATATTCCTTTCCCCAACACATAATGCATTTTATTCTAGGTCTGGTATAATACGACCTAAGGGACGACTATAAAGTTATGTCTCAAAACATATAAAATGTCTTTCTAACTTTTAAAATTGAATACAACTTAACTATCATAGACATATTAACTTTTTACCCAGAAGACACATTATAACAAAATTAATAAGAAATCCTCAAGTTCTGAACCTATGGAGACTTAAGTTGAAAAAGTAAGTTAGACAGATATAAAATTGTAACTATTGTTATTGTTACTATTAATGGCGACTTTGGAGGATGAGGCTTGGATATATGAAACACAATGAACTTTCTAATTACCCCAGAAAAAGACAGACTAACTCTCTCATTATAGATAGTGTAGGACAACTGGCCTTCCTGCATGAGGCAATACTTTCATCTATGAAGCATGTGGCTTGTGTAGCAGACCAGAGTGTGCTCACCACAGTCAAGTAGATCATAAAGAGATATGATCACATATGCCCATCTCATTTCCCAAATTTAATATATAAATTAAATTTAAATTTATAAAATTAAATATATAAATTAAATTAAATTCCAGAGGTGGAGTAGGGATTTACACTGTACCGGGTACATTTATGGAGCGTCTCACTTCTTGAAAACAGAAGACAAATTGTTCTAAGTATTTTAGTGTGTTTTGGTTTTTATTAAAATATACCATAGATGGGGTAGCTTTTAAGCCACCAAAATATATTTATCACAGATCTGGAGGCTAGGGAGTCCCAGAACATTTGGTATCCGGTTTGCTCCTGTTTTCTGGATCTTAGATGGTACATTTTTGCTGTGTCCTCAAGTTGTGGAAGTGACTAGCTGGCTTTCTTGGACCTATTTTTGAGCAGCATTATCCCAATCTGGAGGGCTTTTCCCTCCTGACCTAATCAACTCTCAAAGTCCCCGTCTCCTAATACTATCCATTTGGGAGGTTAGGAGTTCAAAAATGAATTCTGGAAGGACACACTCAGTGTATAGTGCATTTCAAGTTCCATGTGCATGGAATATCTTTATACATTTCTTCATTTTTAGTCTGTACGTGTGATTCCTAGTAAAGAGAGTGTGCCGTAGGCAGTAGATAGTTGAGAATCATTTTTAATACATTCAGTGATTCTCTCTGCTGACTGGAGAATTTATTTCGTTACATTCAAAGTAATTATAGATAGGTCAGAACTTGCTACTACCATTTTATAATTTGTTTTCTGGTTGTTTTGTACATCTTTTTATTTCTACCTCACTTTATAGTTTATCGGTTTTCTGTGGTGATGTGCTTTGGGTTTCTGTTTTATTTTGGTTTTGGTTTTGTTTTTTATGTTTTCTGCAACCACTATAGGTTTTTGCTTTGTGGTTACCATGAGGCACACATAAAATACCTTATACTTATAACAGGCTATATTAATTTTATAACAAATTTAATTTCATACATACATTGTACATTTTTCACTCCTTCCCTCATCTCTTACGTAATTTATATTTCTTACTTACCTATTGTAGTTAGTTTTTTTTCTTTTTCTTTCTTTTCTTGGTGTCATAGCTCTAAGAAACCTCAAATTATTGAGCTGAAGTGATCCTCTAGTCCCAGCAATATTTACTCAGAACCTCCTAATTAGCTGAGATTAAAGGCACCTGCCTCAATGCCCAGCTAGATTCTCTACTTTTGGTAGAGATACAGTCTGCTCTTTCTCAGACTGGTCTTGAACTCCTGAGCTCCAGCACTCCACCCACCTTAGCCTCCCAAAGTGCTAGGACTACAGGTGTATGCCACCATGCCTAGCAGTTACAGTTCTTTTTAATATTTCTGTATTTTAAATTTTATATAGTATAAATAAAATTATTTTACACACCAACTTTACATTATTAAAGGTATTCTGGTATGACTATTTATTACTTTCACTATTGAGTTTTTTTATCTTTGTGTTTTATGTTATTAATTGGTAGCCTTTAATTTCAGCTTAAAGAATCCCCTTAGCAATTACTGAAAGGAGGATCTAATGGTGATGAATTCCCTTCTCTTTAGTTTGGGAAATTGTTTATTTTTCCCCATACTAAAGAATAATTATGACATGTGAAGTATTTTTGGTTGACAATTTTTTACCTTCGGCACTTTCAATATATTTTCCAACTTTCTTCTGGACTAGATATTGAGGTTGAGTTAAATTTCTGGTGGTGCTTCCTAGACCGGTAAGACTGCTGTCTGGACTATGCAACCAGGTAGAACCATTGAGTGGGTCTCAAGGCAATCACCTCTGCTCTGGCATGGTGGCAAGCTTACTTCCTTGGTGGGTGGTACTGTTATTTGGATGAGCAGAGCCTCATGCTAGGCTCCAAGATTATGTGAAATCTCTGGGGCTGCTCAGGATGAGTAGGACATGATGCTGAATGCCACAGATACAGCTAGATACAGATTTCTTCCCAACCTCGGGAAGGTTTACTTGGTTCACTGAGTCTCTGTGGGATTTCCACTTGGCCCCTGGGATTGGGCAAGGCCAGATGTTTTATTCCAGACATGGTAATGAATTGGCATTTGCCTCATAGCCTGGGAAAGTTAAGCAGAGTATCAAGGCTTTGTGGAATTACCACTCAGCCTCTGAGTTTGGGAGGATCAGAGGCTCTCCTCAGACATTTGTAAATCTTCATTTATCTCCTGGCCCAGGGAAGGCAGAAGCAGAGCATAGAGCAGATTGGCAAAGATGGCTAGAAATTTGAGCCTGGCAGACTGCTGGATTGTGTTTCCTACTGAGCAATATCCTTGGCTCGTAACTCTGGTGTGGTGCTTCCATATGCTGGAATGGATAGCCACTGCCAGGACCCGTATACTGTTTGCTGTGAGCCTCACTGCTGTTGTTTGTAGTTAACTGACCATGAGTGGTCTATCTCTGCCAATATCTTCATGTTTCTCATTGTTTGAAATAGGACTAGGCTTTCCAGAAAGGTAATCAGAATGATGTGGACATTGAATGTCTGCCTCCAACTCTCTTTTCCCACGTAAGAAACCGTGAGGCCAAGGGTATCTTTCTCTTTGCTGCTGTGCTGGCTTTGAAGAAGAGGTGATGCAATCAAAGGTGAAACCATTCCTATACTCATATGGCTTGTCCCTGTCTGTGATCCCCAGTATCCTATCAGCTTCAATTTTTCCCAAATTCTGGAATATTCACAAGCTATTCTTATCTGTGGATAGTGCTGATTGATTTCTAAGAGTGATTACTGATATTACTATGTAATCTTTAGTAAAAATTCCAGGTCATTATTATGTTTTCTTTACTTACCAGTCTCCAGTTCCTTTTAACTCATATTTTGTTAGTATTATTTTCTTTGATTACTTAATGGCTCCGGAATCTAATTCATAAAAATCCTCATTGCTGTTGGCTTTTGTGTTCACAACCTGCAAAGTATGCACTAGTGCATCTGAACTTTAACTTGATCTTCATGCAAAAGTAGACCATTTTCAGGATGTAAACTCAAAATTTCCCTATGTGATTATAAATTATATTCTTTAACTCTTTTGCTCTATAATTCTCATTACATACAACATTTGCTCTCCTTATAAGTAACCTCATTGATTAAAAAAGCAGAATTGACTCATTTATTATTAATATTAACAAATATTAATAGCTCACATCCACTAATTCTTTGTCCCTGCTTTGTCAAGTCCTGAGCACTGACAATTGTTACTTTCTATTTGTTTTCCCATTCTACTGAATATAGCTGAACAAAGTTCCAGAGCTGTACTAATGGACTCTAATACACATATCGACCATTAGCCCCTGATATACTGAACTTATATAAATGTATTTCCTCTAAGACATATCATAATGATATGTAAAAATTTATAAGGAAAATTTAAAACAATGCTGATATTTAGGGAAAAAAAGAAATTCTCATAAGGAAAAATGAAATTCAAAGGTATGTAAATTTGCTGACTATACTGACCCATAATGTTTTGGGATTTTATAGAAATGAAGGCTTCGATTTTAATGACTTTAGTGGTGTAACTAGCTTAAAGTCTGCAGGTTTAAAGAACCACCAATTCTGCTAAGAAGTTAGATTCTTCCCATTGTCTTAGGGAATGTTTCAGCTTGCCGTTGCTGGCTTCAAAAATGGAAAACTGGGAAAAAGAGCTAAGGAAAACAAATAGCCTCAAGAAGGGAATGTAACTCTACTGATATGTTGATTTTAGCTCAGTAAGCCCCATGTCAAACTTTCAACCTATGGAACTTTAGAATAATAAACATGTGTTCTTCTAATCCACTAAAACTGGAAGTTTTTACAGATACAATTGCAAACTAATGCAATGGGGTTATTAATGCATATAGCTATAAAAAAGAATGTAACTACAGAGGACCCATCCACACTAAATGTAACTACTGAGCCCCCACTAGATGTAACTACAGAGGACGCATGCAAACATGTATATATACATGGAGGAAGAGCCTGGAAAGAAACAGAGAGAGAGAGAGCTTTTTTCCCAAAATTGGGTTGTTTCTCTCTGCCAGGAGCTTTGGTGTTTTTGTATTCTTTTCTATAAAATAAATTCTGTCTTACCACTGATCTGTGGTCCATGGATTCATCCTTCGAATCACTGAGACCAAGAACCTACTGAAGATGAAATTCCGGTATCATACTTTGGAATATATACATCATTTGGAAGACAGACATGAGGAAACATTTAGTGAAGGATGAAACACTAAAACTACATATTGGTGGACTATGGTAAAATGAAGAATGTCAAAGACTGAACATGTGTGCACTTATACACATTACTTATAATTTATTAAAAGATAGAGTATGAAGTAAACAAATGGAACTTAGAAGCAAGGCATAAGATGCCAGAGAAATAGCTCATAGAGAAATTGGTAAACCTGTGAATAATCATATATATATAAATACCATGAAAAATAAAAATAATTGCAAATTATATTTATTTTAGTGCCATTCATGATAGGAAATACATGTAAATAAACCTAAGTGTCTGTCAGTAGACAGAGATAAAATATGGTACATATATACACGATGGAAACTATTCAGTTATTAATAAAGGTATGAGATCCTGCTATATGGAACAATATGGATGGAATTGGAAGAATGTTTAGTAAAATAAGCCAGGTATAGAAAAACAAATATCTCGTGTTCTCACACTTATGTGTGGGCTAAAAACGTTGATCTCATGACACTAGAGAGTAAAATGATAATTACCAGAGGTTGGGAAGGGTGTCTGTTGGGGGGAGGTGAAGAGAGTTTGGTTTATGGTACAAATCTACCATTAGATAGAAGTTCTAATGGCTGATAACACAATAGGGTGACTATATTTAACAATAAATATCATATATTTCAAAATAGCTAGAAGACAGGAATTGAAATGTTCCTAGCAGTTAAAACTTATAAATATTTGAGGTGATAGATATCCTAAAACCCTGACCGATCAATTTGCATTACATGTATTTAATGAAATATTACAAACATCATAAACATCATCATAAATATTATGTATCAACAAAAGAATTAAAAATAATTTGAAATTTCAAATAAATTAGTTTCTTAAAATATTTTTATCATCCAGGAGCTGGAAATAGGTAATCAAAAGAGTAAATATCATTATGTAAAGTATGAGCCTAAAGTTCATGGAAATAAAAGATTTTATTTGTATATGTCATATATCATGTAACTTATAAATAGTTGTTATTTTTCACTGATTTATATATTCCCTGTTTCCCTCTACTAGGATAATAACTTCAGAAGGCTGGAAAAAGATTATTTGACCTATTTACTGTCATATTTGCAGAACCTTAAGCAGTACGTAGAATATTGTAAGCAGTAAGTAGCAAGTGTCAAATTATCTAAATAGAGTAACACTTTCCAAACTAGTAAGAAAGAGAGAAACTTACATCCAATAGAAGACTGGAAAAAGAAGAAAGTAGAAAAGAAAACTTGTGGGGGAAGCACCAATTAAAATGCTGAAAATGTAGAATTTAACATTTGAGTGCAATGAATTTCCAATACAAAGTTTAGAATAGATGTCCCCAGAGATGACACTGAGCCAGCACACAGCAAAACATTACACGTTTTAAATGGTTGAAATCTACTCTGATTGGAAATATGTTTGGCCAAAGGCAATATTGTATTGCCTGTTAATATTCAACTATTGCTCTTGTAGTGCACCTAGAGACTCAAGATAAAGAGGGAGTAAACACACAGCTAAAAAATTGCTTATTCAACAGTATTAATTTGAGGTGAAAAATAACTTTATCATTTTGGGTGATGAAACTATTTATGATACATTATGATAAAACACCCAATTTTCTAAGAATATCTAAAAAATTCTGAATATATATTTAATAACAGAAACACTATATATATATATATATATATATATATATATCAAAACACTAGGGGATAATTAAGGAAAAAATGGAGAAAATTGCTGTGGGATTTTTTTTTCTTACATATCTGGCAGAGACAGATATCTTAAAAAAACTAATGATCATGTAGAATATTCTACCAATACATATAACACAATGTATATCTTCTAGGCTCAGCTGAGCTCCACCGCCTGTTAAATAGTGTTTATAATTTGCCAACTATAACACATTCTCACCAAATATTTCTAAATTTTTTTCCTTCTCAGTGACCTTACTCTGAGCCCAATTCCATAGTTTTTTTTTTTTTCCTGCACAATTGACCTTTCTTTCTACTTTACACAGAATAAACAATAATGTGATATGCCTTTGCCCCTTCCACTTCTTAATCCTACCAGGTCTTTTACTTTCCTGGCCTTTTATATATTTCTTTATGAAGAAGACTCTTGATTATGCCCAACTTGCCTAAAGAGTTTTTAACCCGGTCACTGCCTACTTCCTCTAAGACTACACTTCTTTCCTTAACATCTCTTTCTTATTTCTTTAAACCCCATTAATAAATAAATATTATCAAGTAGTATTATAATTAAGGAAGAAAAGAAGACAGGAAGAAAGGCAGGTGGAAATGTAAGAAGGTAAGAAAGAAGAAAAGGATGAAGGAAGGGAGAAAAGAAGAAAGAAAGAAAGAAGGAAGGGAAGGGAGAGGGAGGAACAAAAAGGGAGAGAAAAGGAAAGGGGGAAGGAGAAAATTTACTTCACTCTCCTCATTTGACTGGAGGCACAAGTCTATAGTGCCTGCCAATACACTTTGGCCTTTGCTAGTGCTTCCAAAAGAGTTGATATTTGTCCAAGGAGAAATCTGTATTTTTATATATCACCATACTTCCCCAGTCATAGTAGTAGTAAATACTGACAACTCCTCTCTGTTTCAATAAAGATTTCTGTACTCTTGGCAGAAAGCAAAATGGCCACTACTTTTTTTTTTTCTTTGTCCCTTTTGAAAGCCAAACTGGAATCCTAGCACTCTGGGAGGCCAAGACAGGTGAATTGCTTGACCTCAGAGTTCATTACCAGCCTGAGCAAGAGTAAGATCTTGTCTCTACTAAAGATGGAAAAATTAGCTGGGTATTGTGGCAGGCAACTTTAGTCCCAGCTACTGAAAAAAAAAAAAAAAAGGAAAGAAAGAAAGAAAGAAAGAAAGAAAGAAAGAAAGAAAGAAAGAAAGAAAGAAAGAAAGAAAAAAAAGAAAAGAAAAGAAAAGAAAAGAAAAGAAAAAAAGAAAGAAAGAAAGAAAGAAAGAAAGAAAGAAAGAGAAGAAGAAAGAGAAAGCCAAACTAACTTGATCTCTGTTTGGGTTCTAGAGTGCTGACTTAAAAGTAGTATGACTATGCCAAACAAAAGTGGAAGGTCAAGCCAAAGGCTGTAGGATGAGGTTGAGATCTAAGCTCTAGGAAAAGTACTGAACACTAAGTACAAGTGTAGAGAATGACATGCTAAGAACAAGGAGGGCTTAGGCCAAGTCTTCCTCAACTTCACCTGCTGTCACTCACAGCCACCAGATCTCACTTTTGTGTCCTTATTTTTCCTTAACCCCATTGATTTATTTTTTATATATTGCTTAAATTACTCTATTTTTGTCTTTCAGTTTGGATATTTGTAAGCTTGCTTTTGGTATTCCCTACCACGCATAATTATTTGACAAAAGGTCACAGGTTTTTGAAATGGTTTTGGTTTTCTATTATTGACTCTCAGAGCACCTTGATTTTAGTGGGTTAAAATAACAATAATTTCATTTCATTTCCCAAAATTCTGTGGGTCCACTGGGCTCAAGTGAATGTTCTTACAGATATTTTTGATGAAGTCAAATGTTGGCTGAAACTGCAAACATCTGAAGGCTCAGATGCCCAAGAGGGCTCAGTCACATGGCTGGTAGCCGATGTTGGTCACCAACGGGAGCTCAGCTGTGGCTGTTGACCAGAAAACCTATGTGTGCTGCTGGATTCCTGGAGAGAACATTCCACAAGGGAATGTTTCAATGCTCCAAGAGAGTGGAAGCAGAGTCTGCTATTCAATTAATAAACAGACCAGAACTGGCAAGGCATTTCTTCCAATGAATTTTATCAATTAAAGTAGTCACAAGCCCACCCCAAATTCAAGGGCTTGAGAAATTAACTTCAACACTGGTTGACAAGAGTGATCATCTTTAATATGCCACAGGCATCCTAGTCAAGATTCCAACCTAAGTTTTACCTTCTATGACTTGTGTGACTTATCTTTAAACCAGTTTCAGAATCTGTTTACCAGAGTTGTTCTAATCATACGAAATGATATTTGCAAAGTGCTGATCAGCATAGAGTAGACACACTCAGGAAATAAGAACTTCTGGAACACTGATAAGAAGTCCCTTTACTACAGGAATTTATTTATGTATATTTTATGTGGCAAATAATGGTTGAATTTGGTACATTCTAAATTAATATTTGAGTGACAGTATGAATAAATAATTCAATCTCCAATACAGTGATATTTCTTTATTTATCTCTATAGTCTTTCAACAGGAAAGCTCCCTCTGTTACGGATTCTGTAAATATTTTTTTAATTAGATTCTTGAATTGAATGTTGATTTTTTTTTTTGGTGGATTTATTTAGCTTTTTTTTTTTTTGGAGACAGAGCCTCAAGTCGTCCACCAGGGTAGAGTGCCGTGGCATTACAGCTCACAGCAACCAACAACTCCTGGGCTCAAGCGAGTCTCTTGCCTCCGCCTCCCAAGTAGCTGGGACCACAGGTGCCCACCACAATGCCCGGCTATTTTTTGGTTGCAGCTATCATTGTTGTTTGGCTGGTCCAGGCTGGGGATTCGAACCCGCCACCTTAGGTGTACGTGGCTGGCGCCTTAGCCGGTTGAGCTATAGGCGCCGAGCCTATTTAGCTTTTATATTGGGAAAAATACTTAAGCTTTATTAGCTGGGCATGGTGGCAGACACCTCTAGTCCCAGCTACTGAGGAGGCTAAGGCAGGAGGATTGTTAGAGCCCAGGAGTTTGAGGTTGCAGTGAGTTGTGATAATGCCACTGTATTCTAGCCCAGCTGACAAAGTGAGACTTTGTCAAAACTGAATCAAACAATTAAAGAATTAAAGGTACTAAATTTGGAAGAATTACATATTTGAAATGTTCTCTTCCTAAATAACTTCTAGCATAGGTTAATTCAGAAAGCAGAAAAATTTGCCCTAGAAAAGGAGGAAGATAAGCTTGTGGACACACGAGGTATAGTTTGTATCACTTGATAATCTAGTGGATGAAGATGCAGCTAGGATTATCCAGAAAAGGAACCGCATAGTCTCCACAGAGGTAAGGAAATCTTTTGTTCTAGCTCCTTCTATAAACACTGCACTGCAAAATTCTATACTTTGTTGAAATTACTTCCAAAGTAAAAGTGAGAATAATGACAGTAAAAGGAAAATGCAATAAATTCTCGGTGGCACTTAATTTTATTTGCTGTGACATCATTTCAATTCAGCTATAAAAATCACTATAAAGTGGCTCTTAACTTCATAGCAAATAAAGTTACGTTTCATACATTTCAATTATTAATGGATGAGCTTAGAAATTCTGTTTTCTTGGCAACAATTTTGGTACGCGATATGTCAGAGTTTTCAATTTCTTCATAGTTTGTTTTGAAGATGACACTATGAATGACACGCTGGGTAAAGGAAAACCCTCCTGTCTGCCTCAGAGTTACATAATTTTTTCTAATGCCTTACCATGTAATAAATTACTTTGAATCATTCACAGTGCAAATAGTAATACATTGATAAATCTATTGTCTTTTTATTGACATTTTTGTTGTCAGAGGAATAAATAACCAAGTTTAACTCAAGAACTTTCCCAGGGCTGCCTATCGTAAATGCTGGTAGCTTGTTAGAGATTTGCTTCTCAGCCAGCAGAAGGTTCCCACATGCGTGAGAGTTAATTAAACCAAATCTTCCTATTTTGTACTAATTGAAATAAAAGGCTCCAATAAAATAAACAGATAATTCAAATAATTTAAAAGCCTGTCTATTTATTTTATTTATTTACGTGTCTTTCTGCCAACATTATCGAGGTATTAAATATTACAGAGCATAACAAATCAGTTAAGTATTGCATTAGCCTTCATGGTATTGCTTTGGATGAAATATCATCTGTTAATTGAATTGTATGTATATTTGATGAGGCTCAAGACAACTTTATCACAAAAATTTACTCTTTAAACCACTTACTCATCAACTGTGTATATATTAAGCATATATTTAGGAGCAAGGAGAAAGTATGCCAATGTGTATGATGACACTCTTAGTCTCCTTTTCATTGGCCACGTAGGAAATGTGTGAGAGGGATGGGTGAGTGCTAATGTATATTTACTGTGCATCCTTTAACTTACTGAAATCAAATACTACTTACAATAGTTGATTTTGAATGGTATTAACCAAGCAGAGTATGGTAGTAGTAGTTAAAAAAGGTTCAATGTGTAAGACCAGCCCAGTCCCCACTGAGTGGTATGCAGAGATTCAGATATATTTAGGAAGGTAGGTATTTTCCTTGATTTGGGAGACCAAGCAACAGTCATGCCTTTTCAACTTATTTAATTGTTATCCACATGTGATATAGGTGACTACTAATAATATGTAAGAGAGAAAAAGAGAGGATGTTAAAACTGTAGGCTGCAAAAGAATATATGTTACACTCCACGATATGAAGTCTTCAAGTTCCCAAGTTTAGCCCATGACAGAATTCATTTTTGTACTATGTAGTCAGACAACGAGGAAGTCAGCAACTTGGTGTGCTGACAGTGCGGTTAACCTGATTTTAATTAGCTCAGATAGAGGGCACTTTGAGGAAAAAGTGACATTTCATTGACGAATATACTATTAAACACAACCCTCTTTGACCTGCCTGTTACCAGGGTACAAACTGAAAACCGCTTCACTGGTTAAGCCTCTCCCATTGTCCTGTAAGCCTGGACATATGGCTCGTTTGCACAGACATATCTTTTTTGTTGCCCTGGGCTAGAGTGCAGTGTGTCATACATCGCAGGAACCTTAAACTCCTGGGCTCAAGTGATCCTCTTGCCTCAGCCTCCCCCTCCACAAGCAGTTGGGACTACAGGTGTGCACCACCAGGTCCAGCTAGTTTTTCCTACTTTTGCAGAAATGGGATCTCCCTCTTGCTCAGGCTGGATTCAAACTCCTGAGCTCCACCACTCCACGTGCCTTGGCCTCCCAGAGTGCTAGGATTATAGGCAGGAACTACCACGTCTGGCCTGTACTGATATTTATTTTGGGACTGACTCAGTTGCTTCACATCTAAGTACTAAGTGTATTCATATTTACCATCATGGGGTGAGGGGGAGGACACTGATCTTTAGTTAATTTAAATGTATATCAGACATATTTTGACAAAAAATAGGTATATTGGACAGAAAGGTAGATACTAGGTAGTATATTTGATAGTGAAAGACACTTCCCCTCAGAACCAGCAGGACTTCTCCCCGCTTTAAATGTGCCATTATCTCTGTCTCAGAGTGCCCCTTCAGGCCCCCTCTACCTAGCAGCTCTTTCTTAGCCTGTAACACCTCCTCCCCAAACCATTTCTTTTTTGTTGACTCCTCAGGAAAATCTATGAACACTTTCTTCCACAAAATTGTGCATATGCATCAAAGATAGCACTCACGGTGGTGTTATTATTTAAATATCTCTCTTCTCCACAAAATCTGGGCCTTTTTTACCCTTTGTGGCCTATGCTCAAACATACTTGACTCTCAAAATATCGGTGGATTTAATATAGGTATGTATTAATGCATGTCAGACAGGGGGAAGGAAACGAATCTTCTATGTATTCATGAAAACCATTTTTCTTGTATACTAGATATTGTTTATATTGTCATAATGTTTGGGAAATTAAATGTATGACAATACGCTAGGGTTCGTGCGGCTTAATAATAAACATAGCCAAATTTGTGGATTGTCGAATGCTTGACTGGTTAGATAAACCTAAAAATTGCCATTAGTAATCTTATGGCGTGTTTCAACAAGGGCTCAAAATGCTATTGTAATTTCATTAAAATAGAAGAGGCTAATGTTTGAATAACTAAAGTAGAAGAGAGATTACGTTGAAGGGCACCTTCTTAAGAATAATTACAAGTTAATTTTCAAAAGAATGACGGGAAACTCATGAATGTTTTCCCCCCGTCTCATTTCCATAAAGTAAATGGGTATTGGAGTTGAAGATGGGTAAAACCTAAAGCTCACATTCACACCAGTTCAAGTCAATTCAAGACTTAGTTTAAAATGTCTTGCTATTTCACAAGTAGTAACAGCATCTTGATTTTTACAATTTCATTCTGTGCAATGTTACTATTGTTAGGAAATCTAGCATTAGAAGAAACACAGATTCTTAATAATAGTATATACCTGGGCCTTGTAAGAATCACAAAGAGATTTTCCATACTGCCATAACCTTGGTTTTCAGACAATCTATGTTTATGATGAAATCATGATTCCTACTTTGCAGTAATGAGTGCCATTTTAAACCTTTTCAAAGGGATCAGATACACATGGTAAAAATTGCTAGGAACGAGGTGTAGGAAAGAGGAGGAACAGGTATGGGTAAATATCTGCTATTTCCTTCATTACTGATTCATTGCACAATATTTGAGCCGCTACTTTCTTCCAAATACTAGATATGTAAAGATGATTTACATACAGTGTCTGAGAGCTCATAGTCTATGTCAGTTCTGTATTGCTGTGTAAGAAACCACAGTAGAGAGGAATGGCATAGTGGTGGGGTCTTATTGTTTCTCCTATGTCCATGGGTCAGCTGGGAGGACCCATGGTGTCCCTGTGCTCTGAGGATGGCTGCATTTCAGGTGGCTAACCCAAGGGCCAGCATGGGACAGAGTCCTGGCTCATGAAGAAGGAACTGAAGACCCAGTCCCATCAGAGCAGTGAGTCTACCACACTAACAAATTAGTGGTAGTGGGAGGGGTGCTGGGCTGGGTGGTTTTCCCAGCAGACCTAACCATGTATACAAAGGCAAAAGCATGAAACAGATTACACTGTTTTAAAACCCAGCACCCGAGTTTTAAACAATTTGATGTGGCTTAAGAGTACCAGGTGGAGGTCGTGGAGAGAGACGGGAAAACTACTTCATGATGTGCTGGGTTTCAGGGGGAGATATTGCTTCCCTGTAATGAGGGGTGATACAAGGTCTGAGCTCTAGAATGCTAGAGAGGGAAGCATAGAGGTTTTTCGGGGTTGAACCAGACACATGAAGACATTTACAGGGTAATAGAAATCAATCTGACCAGAGATGATGTGTGCCTGAATGGAGCCGGGGACTATAAGTAAAGCAGTGACAGTGTTGGGGACATTCAGGTCCTCACCGTGAATGTTCTTTACATCAGTTTCACAGTCTTTATGGCACCCCAAAGAAAACATATGGAGTTTAGTGGGGTGCAAGATGTAGAAATACTAAATAAAACTTCACTTGAAGTGAAGAGGAGTTCATTGAAAGACTTCGTGGTAACAGACAATGAAGAGTTAGAAATGAGGTAAAGTGGTTCACATGCAGAACAGCGTTTTAAAGGAAGTCAAAAAAACGGGAAGAACAAATTTACCTTGGGCAAAGGCAGAGACTTCTTTTCTAAATTAAGAGAATTTTTAAGATAGAGAAGTTTGTTCAAGACTGGTAACCTCCATTTTCGCGAGGCAGGGAATGAAGACATCTGGTGGCGGGGAGGTTGGAAACATTGTGTAGTGAATAGGAAAAGAGCAGGGCTGGCAACTGTGTGGATGGTTAAGAGCACTGAGGGCCCAGTGGACAGCTAATGGGATTCATGCAAATTCGGTGGGCCACAGGGTTTCTGTGGGCTTAATTCTCTTTGCGAATTCTTTGTAAGGCTGATCTAAATCATCACTGCTTGGCTGCCCTCTGCCTCAGTGAATCAGTCTGATTAATTGATGAGTAGGCATTATTTTGTCCATAATAGAGTTAGCCAAGAGACAATGCCTATGTGTGAAGTCTCATTTTACCAATGGCAGGCTTCCCAGCTGAGCGTATTAGAGTAACTGTTCAGAGCCCACACACCCATTTTAGATTGAAAATGGCATTGTTAACACACTTCTGGGATGTGCTGAATTTTAATAATAAATAACGCTGCAAGATGCTGGCACAGATGGATCAAACAGAAGCTGGGAAACCGCTTCCCTGAAACTCTCCTCCCTTAGCTGCCATTTCTCTGCAGAACCCAGTCTTTTGGTTCCCTGGCTTCCCTTTCATATCTCTTTATGAATTCCTTGTCTAAGCTACACACTACCTCACCAGTCTTTAAGAATTGTGCGTGGTGTCATTTCTTCTGTCATGACTTCTCTACACTGTACACCGAGGGATTACTCTTTCCTTTGAACTTTAATTAGTTCAAAGTGCTCCCTGTAGTGTAACTATCTATATATACTACACACACCCCCACACAGAGACAGTCTTACAAGGGTGTCCATAAAGTTCGTGTGCAATTTACGATGTTAAGCTACTTTAAATTGCACATGGACTTTATGTCCACCCTGTGTATTTTCCCCTCCTGGATCCTTAGTTAGTATACTGGATTTGAGAAAAAGGAACAGAGGGCTGTGATTCATGAAAGGTACTGAGGTTGAGTTTCCTGGAAGCACTTTCAAAGTTTCTTTTTCATCTTGTTCCACTACAGGCAGACCACAGGACTTAAAACTCTGTGTGTGCCTGATTAGTTTTGGACACAATTATTCCATAGTAACCATCTTGCTTTCTTATTTCATCCTGGTGCTATTATAATTACATCCGTGTGGCTTAGTTCATTTTCCTCTGGGAGTGGGATTTAGACTCAAATTTTAAATTTTTCTTTGATCTGTTTTATTAAAATGTGACTTGTATATTGCATCTATTTAAAGTGTGTGATTTGAAGTATATACCCACAAAAACATGGCCACGGTCAAGATACAGAATCTCCATTACCTCTAAAAGTTTTCTTTTTTCTTGGAAGTGTGTGTGTGACTCACTCCATCCCAAGCACAGGCAACCCCTGATCTGTTTGTCATCGTAAGTGGGTCTGCGTTTTCTAAAATAGTTTACAAGTGGAATTACATCACGTGTACTATTTCTGTCTTACTCGTTTTACTCGTCTAATAATTTTGAAATTGATTTTTACTTCTACATTTAACACTTTCCTTTTCCTGTTTATTTCTAATGTATCTTACTCTGTACACATACCTTAGTTTATTCACTCAGCTTGTATGTTCATCTGTTGGTAAGATTGCTTCCAATTTTTCGCTATGTTGAAAAATGTTGGTATGAACATTTGTGTACAGGTATTAACAATAGTATTTCCCTTGGACAAATACCTATGGGTAGAATGACTGAATTATATTGTAGGTATCATTCAAGTTTTGTAAGCTTTTGCCAATAGTTCCTTTAAGTAGTTGTGCCATTTTGCATTCCATCTAACCGCATATGAGTATTTCACTTGTTTCATTGGCGTGGCAGAAAAATTGGTATTTTTTTTAAGTGTTAGCCATTCTGATGGACATTTAGGAATACTCCATTGTAGTTTTTTTTTTTTTTTTTTTCTCATTGCCTTGATTTCTATTATTCTTTCCTGTGTTCAATGCGCATTTGTATATTTTCTTTTGTGAAATCTTTTACTATGGGTCATTTTTAATCTTCTGTTATTCAGGTATAAGAGTTATTTATATATTATGGGTAAAAGTTTGCTGTCTGAAATAGTGGTTGCAAATATTTCCTCCAGCCCATACATTGTCTCTTCCCCCTTTTTAGTGGTGACTTCTGAAGATCAAGCATTTTTAATTTTGATAAAACTAAAAGTATTCTTTGTAATTCATACATTTTCTGTCCTAAGAAATCTTGTCATCCTCCAGGTTCGTAAAGACTTCTCATTTCTCTTCTATTAGAAGTTTCATAGGTTTAACTCTTATCTATAGAGCTACATACAGTCAATTTTAAGTTGATATCTATGTGTTATGTGGGGTACAGTTCAAAATTCATTTTTTCTTAGTTATATTCAGCTGTTCTAAAACTAAAGACTTTCCTTCATTGGATTTTTTGTGTGTCACCTTTGTTAAAAATTGATCATATTTCTGAAATCTCTATTGTGTTTAACTAATTCAATTAGACATCAATCTATATATCTATTTTAATGTGCACATCACACTGTCTTAATTGCACCAACCGGATAGTAATTCTAGTAGCTTATAAATCCTCCTCACTTATTTTAATGTTTTGGCAATTATGGATAATTTTCATTACCATATAACTTTTTAAAATAAGTCTGTTCATTTGTATCAAATGCATAGGGGTGGTTCAGATGTAGTAGTCTTCGGTCTATAGGTGAATTTGGGGATAAACGGTATCTTAACGATGATGACTATCAATCAACAAGCATAGCTTTTTGATCCATTTATTTACTTCTCACTGGCTATTCTTTGCCCTAGAACTACCTCATTATGGGACAGGTGGACTTCTCTCCACTTAGCATCTCAAGATGGGCAAGGCATGGAGAGGAGAGAGAGAAAGAGAGGGAAGCAAGACAGAATTGCAGTAAATATATTCTTTTTAGTAACCGAATATCAGAATTAGAAGTGAGTCACTAAATCCAGCCCATGCTCAATGGGAAATGATTACAAGAACATGAATGCCAGGATGCGGGGATCATTAGGCACTGCCTTGCAGCTTACCTATAACACTTGGCATCTCAAGTTAGACTCCACTAGTTATGATTTATTAAATAGTTTATGTTAACATATTGTTGCATTTGATCTACTTACAATTTGTTAAGTCATTTTGCGTCCCTTTTCATGAGAAATAGTGGTCTGTAATTTTCTTAACTTACAAAATCTTTATCAGACTTTGATGTAACACTTATGCATGCCCTTTAGTTTCTGAGTTTGTGGAAGTCTGTTGTTAACTGCACTGTAGACATTTTATCAAATTTGCTAGAAAACCATAATTTATAGAAAGCTTGCAGTTTTCTTGAAGGGATGTATATATTTTTTAAATAATAAATTTTTAAAAATATGTATATATTTTTAAAATAATAAATATAGTGCTATTCACACGTTCTGTTTCATCTTGTGTCAACTTTGGCAATTTATGTTTTTAAAAGAATTTATTTCATCTAAGTTATCAAATTTGTGTTCATGAAAGTATTATCCTCTTAATATCTATAGAATATATGGTGATGTTGCCATTTTAATTTTTGAAAATGACATTTTGTAACTTTTTTCTTAACCATTTGAGCTAAAGTTTTATCACTGTTATTCATCTTTTCAAATAACTACCCTTTGATTCCTTTGCTGTTCTCTATTAATATTCATTTTACATTTTATTGATTTCTGTTTTGATCTTTATTCTGTTCTCTCTTCTACTTATTTTAGATTTAATTTACTCTTATCTCTAGTTTATTAAGGTGAAAGGTTAGTTCATCAATTTTGGACTTTTTTTATTTCTTAATACATGAATTAAAACCTAACAATTTTCCTATTGATTTGTATTCCATTAACTTTGAAATGTGTTTATATTTTTGCTCAAGATTTTTCTGATTTCCTTTGTAATTTATTTTTATTTGGATATATTGAGACATAGTATTTAAATTTCAAATATTTATTGTTTTCCTAAATGTATTAATTTTAATAATTTCTAATTAACTTCATTATAGTCAGAGAACATACTCTATATGATTTCAGTATTTTAAACTCTGTTGAGATTAGTCTTATGATCCAGCATAAGTGTCTGTCTTTTAAAATGTATAATGAGTTTTTGAAATGAATGCCTATTCTGCAGATATCTGTTAGCTCAAGGGAGAAAATCATGTTCAAATTCCTACATCTTTGCTGAATATTTTTTTCTTGTTGTTCAATTGTTTGGGGGGATTTTTATCTGCTGCTATGATTTTAAAATTCTGCCCATTTTGCCTAATGTATTTCAAAGCTCTGTTAAGTGAGTACATACATATTTATCACTGTTATATTTTCTTCATGAATTGACCCTTTCATGAAATATAACTTATCTCTTAGACTGTGCTTTGCCTCCAGATGTACTTTATCTGACAAAAATGTATACTCATTCTAACCTTCTTATACTTACTATTTACATGCTATAATTTTTTCCATCCACTGACACCTAACATATCTTTTTCTTTATATTTAAAGTACATCTATTATAGATAACAGACTGTTGAGCCTTATTTTTCATACCCATACTAAAACCACTGCCATTTAATAGAGGACTTAATCCATTAAAATTTAATGTAATTATTGACGTAGTTCTACTTAGATACTTCATTTCATTATTTGCTTTCCTATCATCTACTGTTTTTGTTCCTTTTTCCTCCCCTTTCACTGTCTTCTTTTTGTTTCAATTTTAAAAGTTTATGTTCGAATTTCATTCCAATTTACCTATTCTCTTTTTAACCGTATGTCTTTGAGTTATTCATTTATAGAATTTTCTAGGCATTATAACAAACAATCAACTCTTCACATTTTATTTAGAATGTATATTGGATCACTTCTTTAAAATGTAAAAAAATTAACAATGCATATTTTTATTTATTCCCACCAGCCCATCTCATTCTTTATGATAAAATTATTATGTTATATATAATAAATCCCATCAGACAATGTCATAATGTTTGTTTCCAAAAAATTAATTTAAGGGAATATGGAGTATTAATTAATTATTAAGAAAAGAATAGAAAAATAATATTGTATGTTGATGCCATATTTACCATTTCATTCATGTCTGAAGCTTTTCCACTGGCCTCATTTTCTTGCCTCCTCTTTTAGCAGAGTTTGTACCTGTAGTGTGTTGAAAATGAATTCTCTTAGTTTTACTTTCTCTGAAATGTCATTTCACCTTCATTCTGAAAAAACAGTTTCACTGGCTGTTCTGAGCAGCATCTGGGTTGGTGACTTTTTTTCCTCTCGGTTTCAACATTTACAAAAATATCTTTATATTATCTTTGGCCTCCAAATGATGAGTCATTTTTATTTTATGGCAGATTTCCATACTTTCTCTTTTCCTTTCATTTTCATAGGCTCAAACATGTAAGGCTTGCTAACCTTCTTCAATCTATATGTGGTACTGTTTTAAAGTTTGCAGACCTCTAAAGAATTAATAAACTTGAGGGTGGAGTAAAATAAAATCTGAAGCCAAAGATTTGAGGAAGAGGTACGAGCTCTGTAAAGATGTCTTTTATTTTTCACATAGCTATGATTACTTGATCTCCTTGGCTTTCCCCAACCCTTCCTCTCCTGCCCCCTGTATGCCACAACTCACATACAGACAGATTGCGAAGCACACACATGCCCCAACGGTCAGGTACAATCCAGTCTTCAGCCAAGAGAGTTTTCAGGAGTTTTAACTGGCACTGGTATTTCAGCAACCAGCAATCCTTGCTTCTGCTTATCACTAACTCTGCCAGCTCCAGCACATTTGGGTCCATAGATGACAAATGCTTCTTAAATCCAGAAGGTGAATAAAACCCGTAGGCAGACTTTTATGCAAATTGGGTCTACTTCTAAGATCATGAACTTAGTTAAGCATTTATGTAAGACGTGTGCCGTAAACACTTTTAAGACTTAATAATATGTTCAAGGCAAGGCAGTCAGTAGCTAAAGGTACTGAAAATTCATCAAAAGAAGGTAGTGACACTTGAAAATCAATACACATAATGGGGTCTTCCTTCCAACCAAAATTAAATGCAGGAATGGTTTGTATGTTTACCGAGATTATACAGTCTTGGCTTTTTGAGGTGACAGCAGATGGTCCGATAAGAAGTGGCAGGACTAAGTGCAAGCAACCAGCATCTCATCTCAGGCTCTCTTAACCATGAAATCTATGAATTTATGCTTAACTGAGCGACAAGGAAAAAAAAAAAAACATGAACAGTCTTAGGGCAAGTCAGGGTGACTGGCTGTACTTCTCAAGAGTAATTAAATCTTAAGCATTTTATCTATCTTACAGTCTAAAAAAGAGTGTGCTTTTCTACTTTTCTTAAAATGTCACTCATCAAAAAATGTCACTTACACATGCTTGTACTGTTTCATTTACTTTTAGATACTTTGTGACTTGGCTTAGATCATTTTTATTTCTTATTTCCAAGCTTCAACCCGATCCTCAGCCAAGTAAGCATCAGTTCTGAGTCTATTTTCCAAATTCTATCATTCTTTAAATATCATTTGGGATGATTTCCACTACTTCATTGATTTTCATGTTTTTCTCCTTTGTTTTTTACTGGGAGAATAGTGGTAGTGTATGTTCACATGGTTTTCGTTTCAGACACATAGTGGGTAATTTAAACAAAAATCTGATATCAGATAATGACATACCGGAGAAAGAAAGAAATACACAGAATATTTAGATAGCACATTCTTTTAAAAGAGCTAAAATAATTGCTTTTAAGGAAATATTCAAATTTTACCTGTCAGGTAAATAAATATCATCAATTTTTACTGGGTCTAAGAAAATATTTTTTTAACTCATGCTTGCCTATCCAATTGAACTCAAAATATTTTTTAAAAAGCAATGAAAGTTCTGTTCTCAAAAGAAGTCATTCTTGTCTTTAAAAGCACTTCATTCATGCCAACCCATGGGAAAAAGAGAATGTTTAATCATTACTGTATTTTGTGATTCAACTGCTGTGTTCTTTTATTTGTATAATTCAAACTGGGTTTATTATCATTTCTATTCTAGTGTAGGGTCTAACTTGTGGAAATGTTGTGCTACTCTCAGAAGTTGAATACATGGCTTTTATGTCAGAATGTTGAGAATAGAGTTTTTGCACCTAGAATGTTAAAGATGAATAATTGATTTTTCAGGTATTGTTTTTAATAGGTGACAGGTGTTAAAGCTAAAGCCAATAAATTGGTAAAGAAGAGTTTATCACTAGATATGATAACAAAAGCAAAAAGTCTGTTTTCTTTAAGAGAGAAAATTATACATAATTATACCTAAGGATGAACCAGAAGTAAAGGTGAGGTATTTGAATAAATGTGTTTCCTGTTATGATATATACTAAAAATAAATTAAGATGCTCTTAGACTTTAGATATGTCCAACTGCAGAAGCAATCTCACTTCAAAACCGTCTAAGATGACCTTATATTACTTGCATTTAAGTCACCAGGAATGACAGTGACATGGAGGGATAAGCCAAGTGCATGATCAATTACATCTCCATCCCAGTCAACAAGCAGCCGTGTTTTCTAGAAGACTTCAACCACCAACTCCTTCATCTCCATGTGCTTCTCTTAGGAAACTGATTAGCAACTGAATCACTGGAAAGAGACTGATAAATTCTTTTAACTAAAGCGGCTTTCCAGATCCAAGAAGTATTCTGAAACAAAACTCTCCTATTTACATTTTTACAACAGAGAATTGAATTTGTAAACTGCATTTCCTATTAGTTCTAGCAATATTACACATAATGAAGAATTGTTCATTTAGATGGATAGATAGTAATAGAGCTGGAAGAAGAGATAATGGATTACTGGGAAAGCTTGATGAATATTCTATCTGATGTGCTCTTTCTTTCCATTCCCACTGCCAGAATTCTTTCCATTCTGTTACTGAGACTTGGCTTCTGAAATGAAGTCAAAGTTCCTAATGAATGAGATGGTACCAGTGCCTCCTCTCAGGGCCATCTTGCTTTCATGTTTAATCTTTACAAAGGCAAGTTATTATAAAAATACAGCACTTATAGTGCTGCTTTATAGATGATAACTTCTCAGAAATAATTGGTGAGTGAATAAATAAACCAGTTACCTAAGTTGAAGATTTTTTTCCTCCCCAGCTATTACTGCTGTCATTAGAAATTGTAATTGAGAGTTTAAAGGGCAGTGATGAAGTTGGTTTTGAATCCTGGTATGTAGTAGAGGAATCCTTGGCAACACTGCTGTTTGTGTCAATGAGGTAAATAGAAAATATGTCTCTTATACTTGAGTATTTGGTTAAGGAGATTGTTCAAAAAGAGCGTTGAAACTACGTCATTGCTTATTCCAGATTTATACAATAAAATATAGATAAGGCAAAAATAAACTGAATTTTCAATTTTTAAGCAGAATTTAAAGGAAATATAAAGATGAGAAAGAATTCCGGGTTCAGAAATAAAATTATTTCTCATCCTTACTTTCTTCTACAGGTAATCTAGTAAAAAGCATGGCCATTAGGGTTAAGCTCCAATGCTGTGGCTTTGAAACCCTTTAGTGAGACTTTAGAAAGATATATTTGATTACAGAACCTGAAAGAGTCCTAAGAATGTGCCTCTTAAACCATCTTTACTTGCCAAAAATCCTTCTTTCAATCTGAATTTATGCTTTGTAGATTTTTTGAACTAGACAAAATGCTTCTAAGCACCTCAAGTACAGTACTCTTGCACTGAGTCCAAGGTATAGGAAATCTTATCTTAAACAGAAACATTATTGGGACTTTTGTCCAGTGGAGGGGATTACAACTGGATACAGATGAAGATAAAACAACTTTGAAAGGAATTTTATCCACTTGGATTGAAAGGAACAGAATCAGTTCCAAATGAAGAGATTTTTGGACTCACAACCTTCTACAAATGAGAATTGGACTGTACAAAGCTACTCAAATTTAAACATGGGCTATTTGTTAAGGAAAAAGAGAGATAACTCAAAGAGTGAATATCAGAGATCTTGTTCCCCAAGATCCATGGGGAACATTCCAGAGACTGAGATTGAGCCTTAGTCAAGGACATGGCCATATGTTTTTGGCTGAATTTTAGAACTGTTATGGACCACCGAGTGTCTACATTTTTGAATAAGAATCTTTATTGCAGTTATCCTATTGCTATCTTAGCCTTGTAAGTTTGGGGTATGGGAACAGTATGCAACTTATCTCTTTAACTCAGAAGTAGACTTAGAAAAGCCATAGCTGAATAAATGCTGCCCAAGAGCCTTATTCATACCTGGGCCTCATATGGCTGAGGTGCTTGCCATAAAATACATATATTGCATGTGCAAGAAATGTAAATATTTGAAGTTACAGCAAGGACTGTGGTAGCCTAAACTTGGCCAAAGATGTTTGCAAATCCTTCTCCTCAAATCTAGGCCAGCCTCAGTAACTTAGTTGAAAAGTCAGGTGAAGAATCATTCATGTTTATCTGGGATCTGTGGAATTCCAAGAACCTATGCAGTTCCTTGATAAAACTAGGAATGTTCTGGACAAATGGGCTGAATTGGTCACTCTGCCAAAGGGATGTGGTAGTAATAATGATGAGAGGCTTTCAAAGGTAAGTCTTAAAAGTAAGGAAGCTTGCTTCAGTCCAGTTCTTCTGAAATACTTCCACCTGGGGACAAAGCGGCTTGTTAGGAACTCTAACTACCCCGACACCAATAGTTTGTGGGAAAATCAGGCTATATAGGAAAAAGTTCTGGAGAATGAAAACCACATTGAGAAAGCAGCCCCAAGATGGTGGAGTAGGTAGCAATCTTAAAAGGAGATGTTCTAACCCTAGCTGTCCCAGCTGACACCAACCTGCCCACTTGAAGCTTTCCCAAATTTATAATCCACAAAATCCCAAGTAAAACTTCTGTGGCAGTTTTTAAGAACCAATAGAAAAACAACACAGAAATTCATTCCTAAGACCAATACCTTCCCAGGTTACAGTCCATAGTGGTTTATAAAGGAATACATGCTCAAAATCTAATTTTGGCTGCATAAATGAAATAAATGAATTCACAGGCTAATTAGAAGCTTTTTCCCCCTAATATTCCTTGCTAGAAGGCTGTCCCCAATTTTTTTCCTTTCTTTTTTTTCTTTTGCTTTCTTTCTTTCTTTTCTTTTTCTTTTTCTTTCTTTCTTTTTTTTTTTTGGAGACAGAGTTTCAAAAACTTTGGCCTCAGCCCTTGGTAAAGTGCTGTAATGTCATAGCTCACAGCCACCTCAAACTCTTAGGTTTGAGCAATCTTCTTGGCTTAGCCTCCCCAGTAGCTGTGATTATAGATGTGCACCACCACATTTAGCTATTTTTTTCCTAGTTTATAGTAGAGACAGAGGGTCTCACTCTTGGTCAGACTAGTCTTGAATTCCTGAGCTCAGGAAATCCACCTACCTCTGCCTCCCATAGTGCCAGGATTACAGGCCACCACGTCTGGCCTTCAAATGTATTTTTATTACACTTTTTCCACCTCAAATTTCACATAAATAATGTAACTTTATCTTGATAAATCAATATTTTATACTATAAACTCTAGAATTTAATTTAAAGTTTCTTTTGAATTCATATCTAATGACAATGTATTTACTTTTTATGTGCTTGCCCTGATTTAAAAGTCAAGTTCTCAGAAGGCTGTCAATTAATAATGGATACACTGGGTACAATTTAAGGATATGAGTAACTTGAGCAGTTGAAATTATTTGTAAAGATATTTCCTGACTTTTATTATTTTTTGGAGATCTTCCTAATAACAAAGACAAAATTTACTTAAACTCTAGACTAAATCACATTCTATCTTCTGATTATCATACCAGTCCACTAAGTTCTTTTATAAACCTATGATAACAGTGTGATCATGTTCATTTTATTTTTTCTGAATCTTGAAATATTTTGATACTATATTTATTATTCCACATTATTATCAAGTGTGCCATAAAAGAGTAAATAATAAGAAAGTGGAAGAATGTTGGAATCTTCCAGAAGAAGAAGATATTAAATAAATCATCATTTTGTGATTTTTTTTTTTTATGTTGTGGCCCAAACTACTGAAACATTCTTCAAGAATATGTAAAGGAGGCATTGTAAATGTCCATTTTTAGCTTTTATTGAGCATAAGCTAGGGTGAAGATGTTATTTTCTGCCCAAGATGTCAAATAAAAGAAAATAGTAGATGAAAATGTTTCACAATTAGACAAATTGGAAGACAATTGCAAAGAGACAGGTATCACTCTAGACTATATAATGATGATAATAAAATTGATCTAATAAGTGTCAGTTCTCAGATGACAAAATTCTACATTGCCTTAAATTTCATGAAAAGAAATTTCTTTGTCTATAGAAAAATCATGTATTTCTATAGATAAAGAACAGACAATAATATTCCCACATAGATACTTAATAAGAAGGATTTTATCATGCAATTATTTTTCAACAAGAACCTGGACCATCTTGTGAAAGTATGAGTGATTATATTGATACTTTTGGTGAGCCAAAATTTACATGATGTAAGAAAATCTGCCAAGTTTAAATTGTCTTTAAAATACCTAGTAATAGGCTTGGCATGTGTAGCTCAGTGGCTAGGGGCGCCACCCACATACAGGGTGCTGGAGGGTTTGAATCCTGCTCAGGCATGACAAACAGCAATGACAACAGCAACCAAAAAAGAAACAGGCATTGTGGTGGGCACCAGCAGTCCCAGCTACTTGGGAGGTTGAGGCAAGAGAATCACTTAAGCCCAAGAGTTTGAGGTTGCTGTGAGCTGTGACGCCACAGCACTCTACCCAGGGTGACATAGTGAGACTCTGTCTCAAAAAAAAAAAAAAAAAAAAAAACCTAGTAATATTCTTTTGTTATCACTTTACTATTAAGTCTGTAAATTATTACAAAAAAGACTCAAAATCCTATTTTTAAAGGAGTTAATTAGCTTCAGGTGGCAAATGGTGGTTATCAATTTTCCTGACATACTAAGATTTAAAAAAGAATATAAAGAGAAGAATATAAAGATTAAAGAAATCTTAAAATCATTATTCTCCAACAAACATCAATTAAGAAACACTTTGCACTATCTTCGAGGGCTAGTTGGATACCTACAGTAAAGGAGGACACATTGCCTCTTAAAGTAGCCCATTGTCTACGTTGGAGAGTTCAAGCTGTTTGATTTCACTGATGAATATTCTATGTACACATCTCAGTAACTGTCAGGAAGGAAGCAGTATGTTGTCTTCAAGACTAATTTAAAACACACATCGTTTTAAAATTTAAAAAGTATACTTTATTTAATCTTGATCATTTAAGATTAAAGTGTGGCTATGGAATTCTGTAAACCAAAATTATACTTTATTAATAAAAAGTTACAGCATTTTTTAATAGACTTGTCACTTGGTCACCTCTCGTTAATTCTGTAGTCAGCTTGAACACCCATGTGTATTATATCTGAGTACTGCCAAGGTTCATTTACTCCTTTTTTGCACGCATGTATTTTTTTGAGACAAATTCACACTATGTCACCCTCAGTAGAGGGCTGTGGTGTCAGAGCTCACAGCAACTTCAAACTTCTGGGCGTAAGTGGTTCTCTTGCCTCACCCTCCCAAATAGCTGGGACTACAGGCGCCCACCACAATGCCCAGCTATTTTTTGGTTGTAGTTGGTCATTGTTGTTTGGCAGGCCCAGGGGGTTCGAACCCACCAGCTCTGGTCTATGCGTCTGGCATCCTAGCTGCTGAGCTACAGGCGCCAAACCACATGTGCATATTTTTAACATAAAAGAACAATTTTTGAAGAGCCATATTAAATACATGCACATCAATTTGCATGTTTCTAACTAGTCAGGATCATTTCATAATTTTATTATGAGAGATTGAGAAATAGTTTTGATGCCCAAATTCTATCTTTTATTCCTTCTCCTTTCCAAGATTGTCCTGTAAAAGAACATACCTAACTGGATAAATAACAAAACAGAAAAAAAATTAGATTAATCATCAAACAAACAGGTTACTTAAATGAAAATCCATAGTAAAGCAATAGTATGTGGGCCAATGTCAAATTCCAACTTGAATTTAAATCTTAGTACATACATAGCTGAACTGAGAGAAGGATCACGTGGTTGGTGATATAAAACCTGGAAAAAGAGACCTTTTATTTATGAGGCCACCGAGAGAATAAGATGGTACTTCTTAGGAATATTGGAAATGAGAGATACATGGAAATTTTGCATTTCCACTCAAATTTTCTTTGAATTTAAAACTTCACTTCAAAATAAAGACTATTAATTTTAACTGACAAGAATACTATAATGTCCCTTAACAAAAATCACTGTTGAAATGGATTTTGCAAGCTACAGACATGAAAAATATTCCTAGTACATAAGTTAGACAAAGATTTATTTCAGAATATATAAAGTGAGCCTACACTGCTTTAAGGCAATCAATCCAATAAGAATGAACAAAATTTAGACCCTGGAGAGAAGATATATTTGGTAGTACATGGCCAATAGCAAAAAGAAAAAAAAAATCAACATAATTAGTCATCAGGGAAATGCAAATTTAAACCAACAATCGGATGCCAATATAATAGCTGAAATAAAACAGACAACACTGGATCCTGGCAAAGAATTGGAGCAACTGGATGGCTGGTGGGAGTATGAACGTGCATAACAAGGTTGGAGAACTGTCTGACAGATTTGTGTCTATTCATGCAATAACGAGTGTTCAGGAATAAACAAAGAAAAACAAAACCTACGGAAATATGCACCACGAATGAATTTCATACAACACACTGTTTTGTAAAACGAAATCAGTCATATTCACAACAATTAATGATATATTATGTGGTACCATTTATGTGTCGTACAAGAAGATTCTTTATACAAAATTTCTTGCTGATTGTGGAAGCCAGAAATGTTTCCCTCAAAGTGCATTGGAGAAAGGCAGGGCCTAATGGAATGAATTGTGAGGACATTTTCTGGGCAGTGGAAATGTTCTCTTTCTTGTTGGGATAGTGAGCACATTAAATTGTTAAAGTCCCTAAGTTTGTAGCTATATACTCTGAAAGTCATCACCTTTCCTGACTTCACCAATTCATTAAGCTGTGAAGATCTGTGCATTTTATTTTAGGTGAATGATGCCTTGGTACCAATACTTTTAAAAGCGTGTGCTGTAATAATCTTTCAATTCATAAAAGAAAAGAAAAGATTCAAAGTAGCATTTTCTGTGAAAAGGGAATTTCACCAGGCTTTTCACCTTAAAGGATTTATGGCTCATGTTCCAACGAACCAGGGATTATCCCTGTAGATGATATAACTCAGCAGTATGTGACTAAGCTGTGTATCATGTTATTTTTCCATAGACTAGTGAGACCAGCAAGGGTGCTGGAGTTAGGGTGCAGTAAACTGCCACCTGGTGATGCCACCAAACTCAGCAGAATTCAGAACTTTCCTGTGTGCAATGAAGGCAGGATAAAGTTCAGAGTTTACCAAAACAGTTTCCCAACTCTTATAAAATATTCCCTACTGTTGCTAAACAACTTTAAAATGTGGACTAGCAAGAAATACTGTGAATCCTTGTCTCAGATAAAGAATGTATACATTCTGTGAAGCTTGAGGATTGCCTTTTGGGGAGTGTTTAACAAATAACTTAGCAAATAAAGCATCATGCCCATAATTATTATGATTGTAATAATATGAGAATAATATCCTGAGTCCAGAAGACATATTTATAAAGCAACCCAGGAGTCTTGAGAGTTTGGTATAAGGTGTAAGGAACTAATTTAAGCAGATTGGTGATAGGGTGAGTGCTAAAGTTGAGATTATTTCTTCTTTTCCCCTTTATATTGCTTTATAAACAACAAATGTAATAAGACTGAACAAAGTGGAATGATTGTTCCTTGGTAACTTTCTAAACCACAGGAAGTCATTCTCTGTAGTTCTACGTAGATTCCATGTGCGAAAAATCTTTAAAATTATTGTTGTATAAAAGTTCTAAGTTCTCATTTTATTTGTGAGTCCTCTGAAACAATCCAGGTTTTTGAAATCAATATTTTTTTCTTTCTTTTGACATGTATGGTTTACAGTTTAGACATATTGAAAAATTGGAAGCTGTCTTCTGGAATGCTTAATGGACTTTTTAATACGTGTTGGCAAAAGACCTACATCCTAAAATTCAGATCGGTTTTTCTTTTAATATCTAATTTGCATGTGTGCCGGTGTGCACATGTGTGTTTTGCAACAAAAATATATCTCTCCTTTAATGTTCTTGGGTCCAAAATGTTTTTAAGTGTTTGCAAAATCCTATTCTTTATCCATTGCGCACCTGAAACTGTGGTCTGGTTGCCCTTAGAAAACCCCCTTAAAACATCCTTATCTCTCTGTAGCAGTGTCTGATCCCATTCTACTCTTTTCCTTTATCTTTTGACCTGATTAGCCCCTTACAAATAATGGAAAAGGCCAAATCCTACCTTAGAAAACACTGTAAATGCACAAATTATATCAGTTGCATTGTCTGGAAAACTTAGAGAAAGCAGGTTTTATATAAACAATGTGGAATGCAACCATCCTTATATACCAATATATACTGTGTATGTATTCATGTGATTTTTATTTTTAATGCAAGGGTTACTATAAATTCATTTATTACTCCAAAAGTCGTTATAATTAATGATTGCTATTGGTACTCCAGAAATATCAGATTGGTTTATTCAACAAAGAAGCTAGATTATTGAACAAGTTTAAATGTTAAATATTCTTCTTTCCTATTTAAGAAAAACAGTTTGCACATTTAGGTAAAGAACACAAGGCGGAGGGAAAGACAAAGAGAGTTGATATAACTTGAAAAATTTATGGAGGTAAAGCATTGTGTTTAACTCCTTAATGAGTTTAATGAGCTCAGCAAAAAAGTTACAGTTATAACATTTTCTATGCGTAGAAGTTGAAATTTAGAGTGAAATCCAAAATCACACCAAACAGAAAAAGCCGGAAATTGACATCTATCTACTCTACTCTGATGCTAAAATTATTTTTTGTTATGATGGAACTGTTTTTTCAAAGCAATTATTTTCCTACCTAAAGAGACTAACAAGAATCATTTTAAATGCTCAGTAAATCTCATTTCTCGGAAGCTCCTAGGCAAATGAATTAATTTAAATAAATAATCTTTGTAGATAGTGGATGGTAGGCCACAGGACAATTTTCCATCAACTAAGATGGAAGTATATACCCACTTTCATAATAATCAACAGAATAGATATAGATATGTGTGTGTATAAATATAAAACATATGTGTACATATATTGTTTTTCACAACTAAGCACAGCATTTTAAAATTATATCACATTGAAAAATAGTTTTGGTGTCAGGTATTACTATTGGCTATGGGGATATTTGCATATTTAATATATGGGGATATATCAAATGGCCCTATAGATTTGGTATAGGGATTGTTGTTTTCTGCCTTTTGTAGTTTTCCTGTTTTAAGGTCTCTGTCACCTGTCACTTCCTCCTATTGGTGTGCTCGTGGATATGCATCACCTTCTCTCTCCTAAATTGATGTGGATTCACATGGAGGTGAATAATCAGGCCTATGATTATTCATCCAAAACAAGATTAAATAAACCTCGATAGCATATACAAAAGGTTCTTCTGTAAGTGAACTTTGGGAGCTGTGTAAATTTTGTGATGTCTCTATTCAGTTCTCAACAGGTAATTTTGCTCTCACTCTGTTTTGTATATTTTCATTTCTATTAAGATGTTTGCTTAAATTTTTAACAATTGAAATGTCTTTACAAGTTTTAAACTTTAATAAACAACAGTTTTAAAAAACAATTTGCTCCCCATTTTTGCTGTTTGATTGGGCTACTTTTGCTACCAGTCTGACAGAATATCTCAAATTATCTTCTAACTTGGATAAGAAATTATTACTAGGCCAGTGTGGTGATCACACCTATTATCCTAGAGATCTAGGAGGCTAAAGTGGAGGATCACTTAAGCTTAGGAGTTTGAGATCAGCTTGAGCTAGAGCAAGACTCCATCTCTATTAAAAAAAAAAAAAACAGTCTGACATTGTGGCAGGTGCCTGTTGTTCTAATTATGTGGGAGGCTGAGTCAGGGACCCCTTGAGCCAGGAGTTTGAGGTTGCTATGAGCTAGGCTGATGCCACGGCCCTCTAGCCTGCCAACAGAGTTAGACTCTGTCCTAAAAATAAAAAATAAAAAGAAAATGTTACCATCATAACATTTCCTATTTTCTACCTTTCCTACAGACTTCAATGAATATTTTTTTGCTAAGTCTTAGAAATGTTTTGGCTAAGTCCATAGATAAATTGGAATAATATTTTTAAAAACTAAAAAGGCATTTATCTCATATCTTATTTTAAAAGGAATATTGGCTCAATTAAAATATTTAAATATTAAGAAAATGAACATTTAAGTACAGTCTGCCTGGCATAACATTACAAAATTTATAGCTTTGTAGAACTTTAATGAAAAGAGACAAAATGCCTAACAGGTGTCATGGTTACAGCAGCCTTTTAGTTTTTAATTCTTATTTCAATTAGAGCTGGGATAAATTTCAACTTTATCACTTCTAAAAATCTCATAAATCCATATCCAACACACTGTTTCACAAAATAGTAGTAAGTCAAAAATAAGTTGACTTATCATATGTACAAATATTATCAAGATATTCTATATAGTTTAGGAGATGTAAATATAAAAATGCACACAATGTACAAGCAATGTATTATTTTAAAATACATTTTATAAGAAGTGGGCTGTTAGAAAATGTATTTTTATTAGCATAAATCGGGATACATGTCTGCTTTGGATGGTCAATATGTGATAGAGTGCCCGGCCAAAACAAAACTAGTCCCTAACACGCATTAACTACAACAACACCCATTAACTGTGCCCTTGTGATGCTTAGGGTTCTCCAAAGCCTACTTCATGAACAAGATATTATTTCTGAAATTGAGGAGCTTACAGGTTTACATAAACTGAAAGAAACAGAGAGCAAAGTGACATATTTATTCAATAGAATCTAACCTCACAGTGAAATATTCTGAAGAACATGAAATTGTCTGGGTTGAAATATATACTGGTATATAGCAAATTGTAAAAGTCAGGTTATCATATGAACACCATTACTAAAGTAGCATAGATTTTAGGCACTTATGGAAAACTATATTTTTCTAGGATTTATTGAAGATATTATATTTCTTCTCTCTATTGATTTTAAATTATTTTGAACTCATACCAAATAAGGATATACTACTATATTTGGCCTGCTGTATTCAGAGTTTATTAAATTATAAACTTACTAATAGTCTCTGACAGTTGTTTGACTCTAGTATGAAAAACAATTCCTGTTTTTAAAAATTATTGTCTTTAATCATCATCAATGAAGGAGATTCATTATCAAAAGATTCAGGATCTATTCTTCAGAAATATCAAAAGTTATGTTTTCAATACACCAATGCTGAGGCTTTTCAGTGGACTGTTTTTCACTCATCTCCCTCTGGGAGGCCCCTCTTTCTCCATCATCCCCATTGGTTATATCTGAAGAGTTAATAGGGCACATGTCCTACTTGTTGCCTATAAATACCTAGGTGATCCTGCCTTTACATCTCTGCTTTTAAGTGTTAAGCCCTCAAAATCTCCTTTGGTTCTGACCGGTAGCTCATTTGGTAATACAATTTTCCAAGAATTTTGTTCATCTTCAATCTGCTTTTTTCTAATTAGTTCTGTGGGTCATTAGTTTCACTCACTAATCCTTTCAAGCCACATGTATTTCTCTTGATTTGATTTGGGACACTTTGGTCCTGTCAGCCTTCTGTGGGAGAACATAGCTTTGTCTCTCTTCTTTTCTGCTATGTAGTCAGATTCATGACATCATTATTGCTTCCTGTTAAGAGGTTAGGTCTCTCCAGTCCTCTCTGACTCCTGATCTTCTGAACACCTCCAAATCTCCCTTCCACTTAATATCCCAATCTCAGTGAATACCTATTGCGTGTCCAGAAACCTCGGCATAGCACAGAAACTCAGGAGTTATTCTTACTACCTCTTTCTTGTTTCATTCAATCTGTCATCAGGCCTCCTACTATCTCTGTAATTTACCTCTCTCCATATTTTCTGCTACTTCTCTAACCTATCACCATGATTGTCTAGACTAGCCTATGAACTTGTTTTTGTGCATCCTATGTTCACTCCTAAACTATCTCTACTAGGAGGACCCTCCCCAGTACAACCAAAAAGATTCTTTAAAAAGGATTGATATCTTCTCCCTTGTCACTCATTCCATTACTCATTTCACACTAAAGCTAAATTCCTAATCTGTCCTATGGAATTTTACATCACACCCCCTGAGCCCCCTCCATTATTATTCTGTGTTCATGCACCTCTAATGAACCTTTCTCTATTTCATTTGCCTTTTGTTACCTATTCTTCTCACAGTTAACACTTACACACATTAGCTTAAACATTATATTTTAAGGAAAATCTTTCATGAACTTCTCACAACCCATCAGATTCTTCAAATATATACTTTTAGAGAACCCTGTAGTTTTCCTATGGGATATTTATGTGTGTGCAAATTTGTACAATTATTATATGACTATGTAATCAATTTCTTGCTCAACTACCACAATAGAAGCTACACCAGAATGAAAGCAGAGTTTGTTTTGCTAACAATTATATCTCTAGGACTTGACACTATATTTGGTGACTAGTAGGATATTATTAAGTATTTATGAATACATAGTAGAGGAGGAAGGATGTTGGGGAAATTAGAGTGTATTGATGGCATTAAAGCACTATCATCAAACTATATCTCTAGTTTCCAGGAATAGTAGCTCACACTTGCAATCCCAGATACCTGACAGGCTGAAACAGGAGAGTCACTTGAGGCCAGAAATTTGAGACCAGCTTGGGAAATATAGCAAGACTCCATCTCTAAAAAAATTACACATAAATTTTTATATACATAAACAAAACATGAAATTTACTTTATTTTAAATAAATTTCTCTTGAGAAAAATGCTTCTTATGAAGGTATCCGATGTATATTAAGGTGACCCCTCCTTTGCTGAAAGTAAACACTAAATTGTCTAAACATTTTGGGGAGTGTGTGAGGGAGATTAATGGCATAAACTGATCAGTTATACTAAAAAAAATATATATACTTGGGTTCAGGAAAATGAAGTAAAAGAGAAGTAAGGAAATAAATAGTAGAGCTAAGGAATGTCAGTGATGGCAGCAATGTTCAAAGACTTTGCTAATGATAAGGATAAACGATTAGCTAAAGAGATCTGACCTATAGAGACTAAAATAAATTGGGATGCTCAGTAGGAATTATTGTAAAGAGGAACAGATTACTTGATGAGATTTTTAAGTGTAAGTAGCAGAGCAAAGAAATATTTCACATGTGGAAAGTATTCCAGATCCTGGAGAACCCAAAAGATAGTGAGTCTTTTTTGGAGAGAAAGTCTATGTGTGTTGCAATTCAAGTAATCCTTTAAGAAACTTTTGCTTGATGACAACTGACCTTAAGCTTACAGTTACTAAGTTGAATAGTATGCTATACTGGAAAGTAGATAGTAAAAATACACCAAATGATGACTATAGAATATAAGGAATAAGTAAAGTTATGGCATAAACAAACCACAAAATAGGGCAAATCATAAATACTCAGGCCTGATATTTTAAAAACATCAACTTCCAAGCATCCTTGATGATAGCCAGAAATGAAAGAGTCCTAGATGTCTAATAACTTGGAGTAAAGAAATTATGAATACACTGTATGTGTATGTACACAAGCACATACATGATATGTTAATCCTTCTGGAGGATGATAAGGTAAAATATTTTTTGGTCTGTGTGTGTATCATTGTGTGTGTGCATGTGTGTCATCTGAAATGTTCAGGGAGTAACAGTGGGTTTGGCTAGAGCTGGCATGCTACCGTGTTTCCCAAAAAATAAGACCTACTCAAAAAATAAGCCCTAGCAGGATTTCTACACATTGTTAAATATAAGCCCTACCCCAATAATAAGACCTAGTGATGGGCATGGCTACGCAGTATATCTGCATGCATGGCTATGCAATATATATCTGCCATGCATTTTGGCATGGAGCAGTAAGAAAGACTAGAATACTTTTTATCTGCCACAGCTCCTTTCTCCAAGCTGTTCCACTTGTGCGGGTGTGCATGTGGTAACAGTGGTCACAGGCATCCTATTGCGCACATGCCAATGGCTAGGGGAAAGGAGTTCATGCATCACTAGCTCCAGCCCCACCAACAAGGTCAGCTTCCCCTGTCATGTTCCAGAAGAAGATGACTTAACTGTATTTGAATAAATGTAGATTGTTGTATCATACTTAATAAAATAAGACATCCCCTGAAAATAAGCCCTAGTGTGTCTTCTTGAGAAAAAAATAAATATAAGACAATGTCTTATTTTCAGGAAAACACGGTACTTTTTCTTGGGTTGCATAGATACAACTAGTCAATGTGAAATCAAGTTGTTTCACTGTCATAAAACTTTTGCTGAGTACCAAATCTGTATGGAAGTAATGTAACATCTAAACATCATTTAGAACATAAAGATAAAATAGTATTAGTTTCAAATTAAAAATATAGAAGGGGAAATAATCAGAGAGAAGTAGGGATATACAGTTGAAATAGTAGACAGGAATTAACATAGGAAAGACTTGTGAATGTGAGCTACTTAATCGAAAATAAGGTAAGACAAATGAAAATTTAACCACCACTGAAAATTTTACCAAGGGTTACATCATTAGGCTCTCTTTATTAAGACAATTAATTTGGCAGTGAGTATTCAGGATAGATTAATGGAAGAGGGGATAAAATATACTAATCTTTTATCCAAACTCATACAAGTAAATAATAAAGATGCTATCATAAAACTTTATCATATTTTTTAAATAGATGAGCCAATGTTGATGCCAGAGATTGGATTTTCTTAAATTTCTATCTTTTAAAAAACCTTTTTGTCATACATATATGTATTTTATGTGGAAACATCCTGCTACTCAGTGGTAAGCAATTCATGCAGAAACCTTAGAGCTGGGTTAGAATTTCTTCTTCTTCCTCCTCTCTTCCTCCTCCTTCTTTCTTCTTCTTCCCTGACTTTTATGTGTAAGTTTAATGAATCAATTCACTTTCACACCTACTGTCATGTACATAGATGATTTCAGTGCTGTTCCCTGCAGTGAGAGACTTCCAAACAGGTTAAGTACTTTATATAATTGTGTCTATTTGGCGGAGATTGTGTACTCAAGTTGGGAAAACATTGTACATTTTCAGAGTGAAGCTTATGGATGAACATTTCCTTAAGCTGAATATATGTGGTTTATGTGTCACTAGAAAGGAAACGATTAAACATACAAATCTTTATTCCCTATTTGATAGAACATTTGAATTGTCATGGGCACAATGTTTTTGCCTGATGGGACAGATTGGCAATCATTTTCAGCCCCAGCTTAATTGGAACATCTCCTCTGTCATCAAAAGTCAAGGTTGAAAACAGGTAGCACCTGAAGACCGTAGGTTTGTTGAGATTAACTGCTCTGTATTTCTGTTGTTGAACGTGTGGCTTCAAACAAATCACTCATGTCTTAAAACTCCACTGTCTTCATCCACTAAATTCAGTGAAACAGTATTATTGTCTTCACTGGATTGTTATTAAGATTAAATGAGATAATGTATATAATCCAATTATCTGAATGCTCTATTACCTCTCAAACACTCTTGCCCATCCCAAGAGCTCTTTTTCTTGACACTAGAACATTTTAACCATGCATTGATTAATGAATTAAGCATTTTTTAAAGTTATTTCAGTTTAATAAACTCATTTATGACTCTATTTCTACTCTCCCTCTACCCTCTCTTCCTTCTTTCCCCTTTTCTTCTTTTCCTCTTCCTCCTCCTTTTCCATCATCAATTTATCAGTCTATTCTTGTGGCAGCTTTAGCTACTATTTTAGCTAAAATGCTTTGTGTATTTTATTCTGTATAAGATACTGGAGATTCTTAGGGAATTTCAGACTTTAGATACTTTTATTAACAAAATACTTGAGATGTTGCTTTAGTTTTTAATCTATAACAGTTATATAATCTTAACTAAAGATTATTATTGAGCTGCTTATACACGTCATATTCAGATAATACTGGCCTATGACGCTTGGTGCCTGTGGCTCAGTGGTTGTGGGACCAGCCACATGAACCAGGGCTGGCAGGTTGAAGCCTGTCCTGACCTGCTAAACAACAATGTCAACTACAATTAAAAATATATATATAATCTTAACTAAAGATTATATAACTGTTATAGATTAAAAACTAAAGTAAAAACATCAAAATCAGGTTATAAAATACCAAGTCTAAGTCAATGTTAAAACATTTTTATTTAGACTATTTCATAGGCCAATTTTTTTTGAGACAGTCTCACTATGCTGCCTTTGGTAGAGTGCCTTGGCATCATAGTTCACAGCAACCTCAACCTCTTGGGCTTAAGTAATCATCTTGCCTCAGCCTCCCAAGTAGCTGGGATTACAGACACCCATCAAAACACCCGACTATTTTTTTTTAATTGTAGTTGACATTGTTGTTTAGCAGGTCAGGATGGGCTTGAACCTACCAGCCCTGGTTCATGTGCCTGGTACCATAAACACTGAGCCACAGGTATCAAGCGTCATAGGCCAATATTATCTGAATATGATGTGTATAAGCAGTTCAATTCAGAGGAAACAATACTAAATTCAACAAAATCAATGCTAGGGCACCCTCACAATTTAGTGAAGATATATAACCAAACTACATTCCATTTAAATTTAAAACATATAACATATATGGTTTGGTTGGTTCTTTGTGAAAATTTTCATTTCCCTTTTGATAGCTTCCCACCTGTTAATTTATTAGGATTGTCCTTATGAGTTTGAACATACAATTAATAGTTAAATTCTCTTCTAATTCTAAGACATGGGTCAATTAAGTCTATTAATATTGATTTTCTTTTACATTTTTAAGCCACATTTTTATACTTCTTTGTATATGGAGCAATTTTGATTTTATGCTGTTTCACTTCAAATTATGTGAGGCTTCCTTAAATGTTGATCAGCAGTACCTACCTTTAGCCCTAATGTCCTAATTCGCACAATGACATGTTCTTCTTTTGTGATGGCATACAAATTGGGTCCTTTCATCTAAGCCTTGATCCAGCCCAGATCAATCCATTTCCTGAGCTTCTCTGTAATTCTCAGATTCTCAGATTCTTTTTCTCTCTCTCTTCTTCCAATTCTACTGGTATGGCTTGATCTCTGCATCTATCAGGCCCTTCCATGTGATTTTTAAATTATTCCTGAAAATAAATAAATAAATATATGTATGTATATATATATATATATATTTATATCTCAAACATAAGTTCATTTTAGTATCATTACGGTGATCATATGCCTCTTTAAGCAATGTGGATTTTCTTGATCCAATTGATGAAAAGTAACCAAAGAGAAATGGTAAATGCAAAAAAAAAACCCTAAAATTAAAATCCTAAGATATTATTATTATAACAATACAAAGAAGCATAACATACACACGTTACATTAGTAGGAATGATAGACTGAGAACCTCCAAAAATCTACTTCTCTGTAAAAGGAACAACACAGCAAGATCAGTCAAAATCAATTTTGCTTTGAACTTTGGAAATTAAGCAAATATTACCAGCAATTTAAAAAATGCTTGTTGGAAACAAATGTTTGAGTCATGATAAGAAATGCAAGATTGGTCTTTTTACTAACCTTATCAATTAATGGTAATACCCTTTTAAATACCCTTATTCCCCCCAACCCAGTTCCACGATACCCCTAAAAGCCAATAATCTCCAAATCATGATGAAACCAGTAGCCCAGCAACCACTAGAGTTAAAAGAACAGATTTGGTGTCTTTCAAATCCTCCTCCCCAGAAAATTTCATTATTTTACTTGCCTTGCAGTCCTTGAAAACACTGACTTACAAGGCTTGTCTATATTGACTTGATTCAGAACTCACATGCTGTGAACAGGTTTTTGCCCAGGGGAGGGGGATTTGCTGAAAACAACCAGTGTCAATTTTTAACACCATCTGAGGTGGTGATAACAGTTAGTGCAAATAAATATCTGACCAAAACTCTTAAAACAAAAAGTTAGAGAGTGAGATGTCCACAAGATGTCTGACATATTCAAGGGCCTCTCAAAGACCATGCATATAGTGAAGGCTGTGCACATGCCACAGTTCTTTGCATGCCCAGAAAAGACCTTAAGTTTTCACTTTCATTTTGTATAACATGTTC
Source organism: Galago senegalensis (assembly GCA_963575145.1). Lineage (NCBI taxonomy): Eukaryota > Metazoa > Chordata > Mammalia > Primates > Galagidae > Galago > Galago senegalensis. Next base: position 4,208 of record CAUYTI010073524.1, on the reverse strand, counting down.
AAAAGGCTCAAAGAAGAGTGTGAACCAAAAATTCTATACACTACAAAACTGTTCTTTAAAAATGAGAAAAAAAACAAGACATTTGTATATAAACAAAAAAAAAATGAGATAATTTATCCCTGGCAGAACTTTCCTATAAAAATCAACAAAGAGAATCATTCATCTAAAGTAAATGTATGCTAAATAGTAAGTTGAGTACAAATAAAGAAACATACAGCACTAATAAAGTTAATTATGCAGAAAAACAGTGTTAAAGAATTTATTGTTTGGAAACTGTTTTTACCTCTTATCAGATATAAATGGCAACTGCAAAAAGCAATAGCTACAAATATGTGCCGGTTGTGGTATATAATATACGGAGGAGACATAAAGTTCACGTGCAATTTACTATGTTAAATTGCACGTGAACTTTGTGTCCACACTGTATAAAGATTAGGTTGGGAGCAGTGGCTCACACCTGTAATCCTAGCACTCTGGGAAGCCAAGGAAGGTGGATTGCTTGACCTCAGGAGTTTGAGACCAGTTGAGTAAGAGGGAGACTCCATCTCTACTAAAAATAAAAAAAAATTTAAAAAAAAAACTAGCTGGGAGTTGTGGGAGGCAACTATGGTCCCAGCTGCTGGGGAGGCTGAGGTGATTGCTCAAGTCCAGGAGTTTGAGGTTGCTGTGAGCTGTGATGCCATATCACTCTACCAAGAGTGACAGAGTGATACTACGTCTCAAAAGAAAAAAGTGTGTGTGTGTGTGTATACATATATAAATAAAATTTGTATGACAATAATACTATAACTAATATCATAAAGGAGGCTGAGAGAAACATAATGGAATTAAAATGGTAAAATACAAGCACTTATTTAACACAAATAAGGAAGTAATGTAGTATCCCAGAAACAAAAATGATATATGACTTGCAGAAAACAGCAAAATGGCAGACATAAATCCTATCTTATCACAGTAATTCCATTAAATGCAAATGGATTAAATACTTCAACCAAAACCCAGAAATTAATGAAAGGGCTTTAAAAACATGACCCAATTATGTGTTTTCTATGTAGTTTGAAAGTGAAGGGCAAAAAAGTAAATCATTCAGACAATAACCAAAAGAGATCTGTACTGAATATATGTTCAAAATTGATTTTAAGACAAAATTGTTATTAGAGGCAAAGAAAATAGGATCAATCTGTCAGAGTGGCATAATAATTATAAGCACACATAGACCTAACAAAATAGCCCCAAAATAATTGAAGCAAATTAATAGAATAGAGGAGAGAAATAGACAACTGAACAATTACAGGTGAAGATTTTGTGAAAACTGCAAGGGGATTCCATCTAGGTCCAGTTGTTCATGGGCACAAAGATCCAATCATTGAGACAATAAGGAAGGAATGCCTTGTAGAGAGATCAGAAGAAGCTGCCTCAAATCTGTCTCTTCAAACTAATAGAGATCTCGGGCTTTTTAAAGGGAGACCACATGCCTGGGCATATAGTGTGCCCTGGCATCAGGAAATCTGGCCTGGGGACTTCAGAATCTCAACATCTTTGTCATGCAGAAAATCTATAATTTGGGGAAAACAACTGAAAAGTTCAAGTAGTTAGTAAAGGAAAAGGATTATACAAAACATATAAGGGTCATTGAAATATGTTCATGGAGTCAGTGTCAAAGACATTAATATTCCATTTTCAAAAATAGACAGCAAGACTAGATTTAAGATCAAAGAAGAAAGAGAAGACTTTAACATCCTAATTAACTAGGTACAGTAGAGGTCTCTACCATACTCCACCCAACACAAACATTCTTCTCCAGTACACACGGAATCAGGAAATGCTCCCCTGGATAAATCATATGCTAGACTGTGAAAATAAAACATGATAAATTTTAAAAACTTGAAGTTATAAAAATATAAATATTATAAGCACCATAAAATAAAATAACTAGTCATTAACAGAAATTTTTTCTAAATTCACAAATATGTAGAAATTAGACAAACAATCAAACTGGCAAAACATTAGCTAGACTTTTCACCAAACTTTAAGTTACCAAAATCAGTAATAGAAGAAGGAACATTGCTACCAACCTTACAGAAATAAAAAAACTTAGAAGGTGATAGTATGAACAACAATATGCCAACAAATTAGATATTTTGATAGATTGGACACATTTCTTTCTTTTTTTTTTTTTTTTTAGACAGAGCCTCAAGCTGTCCCCCCTGGGTAGAGTGCCGTGGCATTACAGCTCACAGCAACCTCCAACTCCTGGGCTCTAGCGAGTCTCCTGCCTCCGGCTCCCAAGTAGCTGGGACCACAGGCGCCCGCCACAATGCCCGGCTACTTTTTGGTTGCAGCCGTCATTGTTGTTTGGCGGGCCCGGGCTGGGGATTCAAACCCACCACCTTAGGTGTTCGTGGCTGGCGCCTTAGCCGGTTGAGCCAGATTGGATACATTTCTAGTAAACGCAAACTACTGAAACTCACTCAAGAAGAAAGATAAAATCTGAGTAAACCTAAAAAGATTTTAATAGTAATCAAAAAACTGCCAACACAGAGGAAAACCCAGGCATACATGGCTTCACTGGTAAATTCTACCAAACCTTTGAAGAATAATTAACACCAGTGGTTCATAGGCTCTTTAAAAGAATGTAATAGAAAGGAAAATTTCCCATCTCATGGTATCATGCCAGTATTGCTCTTGCATCATAAGAAAAGAGCACATAGCAAATATTTCTTAATAATATATGCACGTAAAAATCCTCAAAAATATATTAGCAAACCAAATCCAACAAGACATATAAAGGATTCTAAACCAAAAAGAAGTTTGATTAAAGATAGAAATTATTGGTATGTTGGTTCAACATACAGATACTGATTAAAAAATTCTATCAATATAGGGTTCCCCCATTCAGGGCTGGACAGGGACGTCCTTTTCCTAGGCCTGGGCAATTTCATGTCAGCCAGCCTCTTAGGAAGTGGATGCCCTGCCATTTTGCCAGGAGCTAGAGGGACTGCATTCATTTGCTAACACACCCATCAACATTGAAATCTGGTAAGTCCTGACCAAATATAATTCTCAAGACCTCTCTTTTTTACAAAACATTATAAAACCCCTAGAGTACCCATGCAAGAGTTCCCACTTGGATCTTTCCCTTTGTCAGAAGCTTCTGGTGCTTTTTATTCCTTCTGTCTTTCTATTGAATAAATCCTATCTTACCACCAATCTGTGATCTGTGGGTTATTTTTCAAATCTCTGGTACCAAGGACCTACTGCAGAAAGAAATTCTACCAACAATACTAATGGAATAGAAGATGGAAGTCAATGATCATCTCAATAGATACAGGAAAAAAGTTTTTAACAAGATTTGACACCTCTTCATGACAAAAACTATCATAGAGAACATAAAAAAATTTGCTCACCTTCACGAAGGGAATCTGTGATAAAACCCACAGATAACAGCATATTTAATATAAAAGAGTGAAAGCTTTCCCCTTAAGATCAGAAAAGAGAAACTAATACTTCTCAGCTCTATATTAACTGTACAAAGATATTAAAGACCCAGATTGGAATGGAAATGGTAAAACTATCTTTAATTGCAGGATGGATGACACAAGGTATGTTTTCAACAAATCAATTATATTTTTCTATATTGCAATGAACAATCTGAAAATAAAATTAAGGAAACAATTTAATGGAAAGTAGCACCAAAAATATTCATGATACTGGGAAGAAATTTAACCCAAACTTGCAAGAATGAAACTAAAAACTAAAAGACATCATTAAAAACAAAGAATGGAGTTGCAGGATTCACACTTCCTGAATTCTGTCAACTTTAATAACAAGATTCAGACAATACAATTAAGTATTGAGTTTATTTCCAGCTCCAAGCTTGAGCATGGATTTAAGTTACCCTAAATTTGCTCAACGCCTGTGGCTCAAGTGGCTAAGACGCTAGCCACATACACCTAAGGTGATGGGTTCGAATCCAGCCGGGACCTGCCAAACAACAATAATGGCTGCAACCAAAAAATAGCCGGGCATTGTGGCAGGTGCCTGTGGTCCCAGCTACTTGGGAGGCGGAGGCAGGAGACTCACTTGAGCCCAGGAGTTGAAGGTTGCTGTGAGCAGTGAAGCCATAGCACTCTACCCAGGGGGACATCTTGAGGCTCTGTCTCAAAAAAAAAAAGTTACCCTAAATATACATTCTGGTAAGAAGAAGT